>JASAMX010026019.1:0-23529 GCA_030248175.1 Microlaimidae sp. YZB2_3
TATCAATTTAATGTAATTTTGCAATCTGTATAAAGCAATTTGATTCAAACCTCGGACTTTTAAAATTCTGAGTGATTGATATAAGTGGCGTTAAATTTGGATAATAAACTGCTGCACGGTTTTGACAATTTTATTAATTAGAATAAAATTTGTTTAGTTTAAAAAGCACGACCAAGTTTACCTATTTTTCCAACGCATTGAACTGGATCT
Source organism: Microlaimidae sp. YZB2_3 (assembly GCA_030248175.1). Lineage (NCBI taxonomy): Eukaryota > Metazoa > Nematoda > Chromadorea > Desmodorida > Microlaimidae > Microlaimidae sp. YZB2_3. Next base: position 211 of record JASAMX010026019.1, read on the forward strand.
GATACTTCACTAGGTTCACCAATTCCCACTTGGTTTTCGGCTGAAACGCGGAATTCATAGGTACTTCCTTTAGTCAATCCAGTAACTTCATATTGGGTTGTTCTTACAATAGCTCTAGAAGCAATTGCCCAACCTCGATTAGAGTTGATATCACGTTTTTCTATCACATAATTACCAATAGAAGTTCCACCGTCTGATGTTGGTGCAGCCCATGATAGAATAACAGAGTCAGCTCCAACTTCTTTTACAACTGGAACCCCTGGTTTTCCAGGCTTGTCTAAATAACAGATTAAGAATATGTAATTTATGAATTTAGTGTCATTAATAGATATTTAACTTTTATCTTTCAACTTTTCGAATTTATCAAGAATAAAAGAAATTTAATCAACGATCTTAACGATATGAATGTTTTAAAGACCATATTCAGATTTTATATGCACATGCAATCCAAAAGCAGGTTGTACATATATTAAGTATCATAAGCATAAAGTATACCAAATACTTCATGGTCTACTATATATATGAAAAGTACAATAATGCCTCACATTTTTTGTAATTTTCTTGCATCTACTCAACTTTTTTGCACCTTTATTTTATAAGCGTGACCCCTGGTAGGATTATTGTAAAAGTAAAAAAGCCATTTGGATTGATATTCGTTTTCTTGTGTAAAATTTTGTAATATTCAGATAAATCAAAAAATAAACAACACTCACTAAGTTTTGGCAATTTTAAATAATTTAATCGTGTTTCGTAGTCTACATAAGAAATGTGACATCTTTTAAACAAACGTCTTTTAAAACTTTTTTAAACGTTTTCTATAATACGTATGTCTTTTTGTAACCAGAACCAGAATACCGAGTTTCTCAAACTCGACATGATTAAAATTATTACTATACTAATCTTAACACTTTTTTTAGATATACATTTACACAAACATTACTAAATACAAAGTGGTTGTCACCTCAGTGAATTGTTATAAATATTTAACAAAGCTGAGGGGAATGGCCCAATACCCAATGCCCAATAATGATTAAATAATTAAGAAGATTTTTTTATTAGGAAAAATTAAATGAAAAATAGAATTATTAATAATAATATAATTTCAATAAAATAATTTAGTTTTAATACTAAATTGATAATAGTATTAAATTAATGAACTACCTGAAAGCATATAAATGCACTTTTTGATTGTGGATGATTAAGATTTAATAATGTCGCATTTTTTTTCCTTGTTCTTCTTTTTTTAGTTATATTTTATGTATTTTATGTACAAACCATGTAAGTATAAAAGTAAACGAAATGTTTTTATAGTGTATGGAAAAATTACATTCGGATGATCCTGTAAAAACTGTATAGTAAATAGAGAGGAGCAATTAAAATTGGGCTGTTATGAAGCGTTTTTAAATCTAATTAAAACGGAGACATATTTTTTCACAAAATATGGAAAACCTGCGAATTCTGGGTGTCAAAAATGATATTTCTGCTCCATGATCAATAAATTTTTGTTGGAATTTTTTAAATTTTGCTGGTAAAAATTTGATTAATATTTCCACACGTGTATCAAAAATAACGCGTAAACATTCCCGCATTTTCGCGATTTGGATAGAATACGCGAGGAAATATTAGCTATAAATACTTTAAATGTATTTCAGTATACTGGGTTCAATATAACTATAAAGAGATTACGTCTGGTTAATCTTGTAATGATGTATGGGGACAATCCGTCAATTGTGATATGCCTTTAATTTTTTTAAACATAAGTTGGCCAATAAACAAATAAACTTTTTTAAAAATAAAAAAATCATTACCATGGAGTTTTCGAATATGTACAGGTTCTTTTATTTGAACACCTTCGCTCATACCAATCTCATTGATAGCAGCAATTCTAAACAAATACTTCGCGTTTTCTTTTAAACCGCTAACAGTGTATTCATTCACAAACTCAGGAAGTGTTTCAACATCGGTCCAAGATTTTTGGGACATATCCCGTTTAGAAACAAGAAACCCAGTGACAGGAGAGCCACCATCATCTAAAGGTGGGGTCCAGCGAAGAGTCACACTATCAGCTACAACATTTATTGCTTTCAAAGATTCGCAAGGAGCAGGAGGTGTCATTAGAGCAGGAGGGCGTTCGCAGATCACAGAATGAGCGGTTTGTAGAGGATCCGACAACCCAATATCATTTTTTGCCATCACACGAATATGATATTCATTTCCTTGTTCCAAATCTGTTATTGCGCAAGAAGTTTCCTCAGCTTTAACAGCCGCTGCTTCTAGCCAAGTAGCACGGGATTTATCACGAATAGCAATACTATAACCTGTCAAAGGAGATCCGCCATCATTTTCTGGAGGCCCCCAATTAATTGTGATAGAGTTCATAGTTTTACTGCTTACTTCCAAAGGACCACTTGGAGGATAGGGTGGAGTTGCAGCCCGCGTACAAGTTACAGCTTCAAGTAGCTCCAAATACTCACTGCGACCGGAAGCATTTTCAGCGGCAATGCGAAACAAATAAGAGCAATTTTCTTCCAATCCTTCCACAGTGTATGTAGTTTGGTTTGGTTTTAATGTAATTAGGTAAGTCCAACTTTGTTCACTGTATTCTTTGTACTCTGCAACATAACCAGTAATAGGTGACCCACCAGCCTGAACAGGAGATTTCCATTTCAAGCTGACAGATCTCTGAGTGACGTCAGTCACTTGCAAGGGACCACCTGGGCGACCTGGTGGAGTAAGCTGTTTTCTGGGTGTGATTGATTCTGTAGATTCTAAATAATCCCCAACACCTTCTTCATTTTCAGCTGCCACACGAACAACATAATTTGTACCAGCTCGTAGTTTGGAAACAGTACATTCAAGTGTATCAGACTTGACTGTTGCAACTGACATCCAAGTTTTCTTTGATGAGTCTCTGCGTTCCACAACATAGTGTTTAACAGGAGAGCCTCCATCTGTTACCGGAGGGTCCCAACCAACAGTAATTGAAAATTCTGAGACGTCTAATACTTTCAGAGGTCCAGTAGGTGCAGCAGGTTTAGCTAGAAAACAATAATTGGATCGATATCGATAATAATGTTTACCCATTCTCCATTTAACAAGAATACTTTGATTATTAATTAAATTTTAAGAAAGTGTATTAAAAGAAAGAAAGAAAGAAGATACAAAAAAGTTTCTTTCTGCTATGCAGCAATAGATCTAAATAAAAAATAGCTTAAATCTCGGTGGTTGTAGCGTTGGACTGCTTAAGAGTTCTACTACAAACTGTTTACTTTTTGCGCAAGCCATAGCAACTAGTTTCGATTTGCTGCCACTGACGCAAATTAAGCTGCCAATTATCCAAGCCTTTAAAAAAAGCCCGTTAATCGTTTTAACCTGAACTAGTTTAAAGTATCAATAGTACGTTTAGTGTTTTTTAATAAACAGTTTCTGAAACTTACTGAAAGGACTTTTTATTATAAATGATTGATCAGTTTCCAAAGCTTCACTTAATCCAATAGAATTTTCAGCTAAGACTCGGAAGTGATATTCACAGTTTTCAATCAGACTTTTGACTTCAATTGTGGATTTGTTTCCATCAACCTGAAAAAAATTTTTATTAATTACATTGGTATTTTTTCAGTTTTTGTCTTTTTCTATAAAGAACCACGCGTATAAACAGGTTTACTTCACTAAATTTTTTTCAAGGAATGTAATACTATAAAAACCTGAGTAATTAATGACAAGGTTAGAATCTAACATTCTTATTTGGTGCATTTTAAAATTTATTATTGAAAAAAAAACAGTAAAAAACTGATTTATTCAAAATTTTAATAATTTTTGTATTATTGGTGATTTTAATAATTTGGGTGAGGTTTTCAATGTTTATATAGCAAATTTTGTTAAAAGAAACATATTCCACTTAAATAGAACAAACAAAAATTGTTCCCGAAGGAGAATTATAAAGCAACCGAGATAAATGATTGTTGCATTTTTTAAATCAATCGAAGATCATATGAGTCCAAGATCATTATTTAAAACAGTAAAAGTGTTGAAACAACAAAACAATGTTTAATACTGCTTCTAGTGCGTTGTAGGTAGATTGGGTACGGGGTCTTTAGAGCCGCAAGCAGGGAACTTATAGCCATCGAAAAATTTTGAGAATTTAGAGCCACGAACAAGAAGAACTTGGAGCCTTTCAGAAAAAATTGGTTTCGGCTAAGATTTAGGTTACGCTAAGGCTTATGTGGGTAAACGTTTTAGCGATTTTTATTTTTGGCTCCAAGTTCCCAAATTACGGCTCCAAGTTTCCCACTTAAAGCTTCAAGTTCCTTATTTTTGGCTTCAAGTTCCAGCTCCAAGTTCCTTCGGATCCATTTACCCTAAATCGCGTTGTGGGGGTACTCACCATTAAGTAACTTTTTAACCGATACATGCGCGATATAAAACTAGTTTTTTTTGTTAAGAAGGCGAAATTTAAACCGTCAGACAAATCAGATAGGTCATATTTAAATGAAAATAATAAAAATATTGTAGGATTTTGTTTTTATTTAAGCAATGTTTCTTTGTTTTAAAAGTCCTACATGATTTGCAATTAACCCAGAAAAACCCCTAATTTTTTTAAGACAATTATCGATATTAAAAAACTGAAAAATAAAAATAAACTAAATTCTGTTTAAAAAATAATGATTCAGACTGGCGGCAAAACTTGAACTTTAAATAATTATATCTCAAAAAAAGCGCAATGGATTGATACTATGCTTATGTGAGTGTATTGGTTAGTCTTTTGACTATCGGTTAAAACTTAAGAAAAGTTTTGTTTATCAATATCACTATGGCCGCTACAGTGAAAAAAACCTGGCCTTCAAAAAAGCAAAACTTTTTTTAATAGTGAGAAATTACAAACTCGGCTTAGTATGATGTTAGAACAAGCTTTTTCGACTATTTTCTGAAAATGTGAGCATAATTGAAACAGTGAATTTTTAAATGACGGTCTAAATGCGGCCGGTTTCCGTGTTCTCCGTTTTCACTTTCGGTAGTTGGGGCTTTTTGGGTCTTTGCTACACAAATAAAAATGATAAACAATCGTTAGCCAGTTTTGGGGTTTGTTTGGGAACTAGAATTTTATTAGGGGGTGACCCCCGGGGGAGCTATGTTTTTGCTTTTCCTTCAGGGGAGCGGTGGAGGGCCAAAAAATGCGCACCCTGGTTTAAAAACTTTTCTTGAAACTATTAAAAATAATTTCAAAAACAACATATTTGGAATATTTAAAACCGCTCCAAGGTCTTATGAAAGCAGCAACAAATCTTTTAATTAACAGCTTTTGTGAAAAATCAACATTAAAAGTTGATTTTTTTAAAATTTTTAGGTCATTTTGTTAAAAAAACATATTTTTAAAGCTCATCTTTTACTACAAAAACGCCAAAAATACAGCTAAAAATGCCCATTTTTAAGTGTTTTTTAAAATTTATATCATGTTTTTTGTTTTACCCAACCTAACATATTCAAGTATTTTTTATTGTGTCAAAACGTTTGAATCTTTGATTTTTTTTGAATTGCTGATATTAATTACTATGAAGAAAAACGACGAAAATTTAAATGTACACAAAGGTCTCTCGAAGATTTTTCATGGAAAAGGAAGCGAGATAAAAACGGACGTCAAAAATACTTAAAAATTTCTTACAAGATACAATTTTTGAACACAAAACATAAAATAATTATAATACGCCGTAGAATAATGCCCCATAGAATAAACTAAATAATAATTAGAGGATTTTTAATAAAAAATAGATCTCCATCCAAATTTACTCCCTCGTTGCACCGCTCCAAAATATTTTTTTAATTTAAAATTAAACATGTTTTTCAATTTTTAACGGAAAAATGTAGGAGTTAAGTTAGGAGGAGACGTGTACGTTTTGTTAATGGATTTATAAATTATTAGCCAGTTTACTCTATGCCGTATTCAATTTTTGCATGATAATTGCCCTTTCATATTTTTTTGTTCAAAAATTATTTTCGTAAAAAATTTTAGGGTATTATTTTAATGTGCGGTTTTATTCGCCTCCTTTTTACTAATATTATTTTACAAAATACTCTTCGAGACCTTTCTGTACATTTGAATTTCCGTCATAATTCTTCATAGAGCCAATAAAAATTATGACGTAAAATAAAATTTTGCATCACTCAATAAAATATTTGCCTAATTTCAACGAAAATTCTTTTTTCGATTTACACTGAATTTGTCGGAACAATTTTTTTAAAATCAAAATAAATTAAACAAAATATATAAAATAACAGTGGTACTAGTAAGCTTTTAAACCCGGTCCACTTTGAAATGGGACCGTTTTTTTTTCACCCAGACCGGTCTTTCACTTTCAGTCCCAATTCCAGTTGGGACTAAGGTCGGAAAAGTCGATTGGGTTCGGATTTTCATTCTGTTTTTGGACCCAGTCCACTTTGCCGATGACCTTTTCATTGCCCACTAAATAAATTTTTTGTGAAAAAACACAAAAACCGGCCACATTCAAAACTTTTTTAAAAAGGTTCAGGGTTCCAATCATACTCAAGCTTTCATAAAATACTTGAAAAAAATTGTTCTAACAGCATATCAACTATATTTCTTATATATTATTTATAAAAAGTTTTGTTTGTTTCAAGGACAATTATTTTCCCCCGTATCGGCTGTATCATGAATATATAACACAAAAGAATTTACGACTGTACACTAAATTTTTGACCAAAATTTTGCTAGAAAAGTCGCACATGCGCAACCTTGTGCGACTTTTTTCGCAAAATCCGCCATTTTAGCTGCTAGTTTTTCCACGCAGCGACTTTTCACACATTGTTACTTTTCCTACGAAATTTATAGTCGATACTGCTTTTTTCGTACTGCGAATATTTTTGCAAAACAAAAAAAGACACCTTGCGCATATTGCGATTTTTCTAGAAAAATTTTGTTTAGAAATTTTGTGTACAGTCAGACATTTTCTTGTGTTCTCTTGATATATTCTTTGCTGTAGTGATGATTTTATTTAAAAATATTACGTTTGGTTATTAAGTTTTAACTAATATTGAAGTCAAGTTTAGCTATGCATTGATATAGGCATCCTATTATAATTTGTTGTATCGATGCTAAGATATAAAGTCTTAAAGTTCAAGTTTTGTCGGTCTCCAGTCTCACTCAAACATTTTTTAAAAGACTTTAGGTCACAATATTACCTCATAATTTTAATTTTGATGTCTGAAAAAAAGAAAAAATTACCACTTGGTGTGCCTTTTAAAAAAAATATTGAGCAAATTTACATAGCTCAATTTTTTATGGCGTTTAAATAAGAAACATTTTTTCACACCGCAGTATTCAAAAGGCTGTTTCCTTTAAATATGATAAAACAAATTATGTAGTTCTTAAAATATGTCAATTATTATTTAAACTTATTATCCACATTTATTAAATTGATCCACATATTTTAAACTTATTATCCACATTTATTAAATTCATCCACATATAAATCAAAAATAATTTAACTAAGAGTTGCTTATCATTTAAATTAAATGGATTTTAATATATTTACTTTTTTCTAACAAAAAGTTTTAGGTTTTATAGATTTTATTTCACCACAGTTTAGATCGCAGTTTTTATCGAGTCATTTTTTTATTTAAGTGTCCAAGTGAAGTACGCTTTTAGCGGAATCGCAGTGGGATAACTATTGTTTTATACACTTTAGTTTGTAAACCTTTGTGATATAAAGCAAACTGTTGAAGTTGTGAATGCTCTAAAAAATAACCACTTTACGTTTGAAAGAGGGCTTTGTTTCTAGAACACATTTTATGGATTGACACGACTTATCTTTTTATTTTCTTATTTTTTAGAAGTGATCAAATTTTCCATTTTTGTTAAGAAACAACCCGAAGAACTGATAAAATTGTACAATTAAATACAATTTTATAGTTTTGTAGAAGTCACTAAATACTACAAAAGCTTAAAGGTGCGGTATCGAGTCAAACTTTTTGTCTTAGGTTTTGATGATTTTTTGTGAAAAACTTACCTCTGCCCCCAATAGCTCACAATTTTTTTTCATCAAAATATCTTAGGTGTTTCAGGAGATATGACCCCCCAAAAATGGCGTTTTTCCGAAATTCTGAATTCTTAATAAGTATAAATTTTCAAGTTATAAAAGTTTTGCTGAAAGAAAGCGGCTATTTTACTGTAATTTGATACATTGATTGTTAAGATTTGAGCAGTATTTCTCGAGATATTGAGTTTCCCGTACAAAATACCTGCGATTTTTTTTCGCTAAAAATACGAAGTGTAGGCAAATATGTTGAGCAAACTTAATGAAATCACTGCCGTCTGCCGTCAAATCACTGCCGAAATCACTCCAAATCGGGTTTTTTGTACGGAAAATGAATATCTCCACAAATACTGCACCAATCTTAACAATCAACTTATCAAATTAAAGTGGAAAATAGCCAATTTCTTGCAGTAAAACTTTTATAAGTTAAAGTTTTATACACATTGAGAAATTTTTAAGTACATAATTTCAAAAAAACGCGATTTTTTTGGGGAGGGGGGAGTCATAACTCCTGAACCACTAAAGATATTTTGATGAAAACAATTTTGTGGGCTATTGGAGGCAGGGGTAAGGTTTTCACTAACAATCATCAAAATCGAACGCAAAAAGTTTAAATCGGTGCCGCACATTTAAGATCATTTGTCACTATAAAAGTTAATGCTGTCTACAAAAATATTAGATACGTTTTTTTAGGTTTTTCGATAAAATGTGAAGTTTTTACAGAAATTTATCAAAAATTATAATTCAATTCTGGATTTGATACACTAAAAGCTTTTTTGTATTTTTTTTATTTGCCATGGCGCAAGAAACTCACGTATAAAACTAAAACGTTGTCTCAACGCCATGTCTATTAGTTTTTTTAAAGTATCGTATTTCCTCTAATAGTAGGCCAGCCTCCAATAGTAGCCTACCTCTAAAAGTAGCCTACCCTTTTGCACACATTGGAAAAATAGTATTCTAGCCTCTAATAAAAGCCTAGGCTACTATTAGAAGACTGCAGGAAATTTTCAGGGCGGTTTGTTATACACTTTTACCCTTTTACACCCATTGAAAAAATAGTAGTCTAGGCTACTATTAAAAGAAATACGGTATTCATGAAATTAAAATTCAGTTTAATTTATGCTGGATTTAATTCTTATATTATAACTTAATCTTTCATGTTTCAAAAAAACAAAAATTTTGGGGTTATTTTTAGTTTTCGCATAATCCGCAATCATTCTGCTTTTTACTAACATCTACAAATTCTTCTCAAAACCTTTCAAAATTAAACAGAATTATAACCGTGTAGTTTTGTAACTCTTGAAAATAAAAAAAAGCCAAAAAAATTAAAAAAAATCCCTGCTAAAAAATTTAATAATGTACTTAATAGTTCTTAGAAACACCTAGAAAACTAAAATTTTTGTCATTCAAAATTAATTTTTGGAACGAATTTTACGTAAATAACTTCGCTTGTTTGATTATTCGCTTTTTAGTAAACTTTGGGTTTAGTTATTTAGCCATGTCGCTATAGCTATAACACAGCTCGCGCAACGTGCAGTTTAAAGGTGCAGTATACTAATTCATGGTGTATTTTATTTTGCCTTTTAATTAATATTAATCTTTGTATTAGGTCACACTGAGAAAAAAATTGTATTACACCAAAAATTAAATTCCAACGGTTAACGAGTTATTAACAAAAATATAACCTGGTTATTTCCAATGTTGTTTTTTATACACCATTTTTAAAAGAAAACAGTTTTATTGGACGGATATTAATAAAACTTAATAAAAATCATGTTAGGGTATCAAAAAACTTTAGTTTTAAATTTGGTTCAATTCAAAAAAAATATTAAATGAGTACTGCCATTTTCAAAAAAAAAATTTAATTTGTGTTTTACAGTTAGTGTGTTTTTGGTGTGTTTTTGTTTGCTGTTATTCTAATATTATTTGTTAGCTATTCAAAATTTTACTTTAAAAAAAGTGAACTGCCTATAAAAAAGACATTTTACTTTTTTAAGTTTTACATTTTGCAATTATAAAAATCTTTTAAAACACACCATAAACCAAACACCAAACATTATTTTTGGAATATGATATTTTTAAAATGACATTATATATCTAATACTTTTTGTAATTGAACCAAATTAAAAATTTTTGGTACCTTAGCATAAATTCTATGAAGTTTTGTTAATATCCGTTTAGTACAAATGTTTTGTTTTGAAAAATGGTGTATAAAAACACGTTGGAAATAACCAAGCGGTATTCTTGTTAATAACTTGTTAACCGTTGAGAATTAATCTTTGATGTAATACAAGTTTTTTCTCAGTGTGACCTGATACATCGATCAGTATTAATTAAACAACAATAAAAATACACCATGATTTAGTATACTGCACTTTTAAGTAGTTTTAAGGACTTTTTTAATTTTACGTTTTGTGACCGCTGCTTCACAACTAACCACAACCAATGTGACTGTGACTTCACTTCACTGCTGTCTCCAATGAAGACATACACACAAAAACTCCAATCAAGTTTTTTTAAACTGAACCGTTACAAAAAAAGACTATCAGTTTTATACTTTTGCGATCCAAAACACGTCTGTTGCGTCTGCATGCAAACTATTGCTCCATGTATCATTTCAAAATGTTGTCTGTTTTTGTGACTTGCTTCAATGCTGTTTATGATATGTTTTTATGCGTCTAACTTGTCTATTTTTCGCTACAAAAAAGGGGATTTTAACTTTAGCGACCTTCCACTGGAATGTAAAAGTTAGAGCGATCCAACTATATTGACTTTTTTTGACACTACAAATATGGGCGTAGCTAAGGGGGTGTAGGCGGTCTAGAAGACCCCTCCTTTTGGGTCGCCAAGGATAAAACTTCGGGGTATAGTATAAAACGGCAATGTTACCCAATTGGTGTCCCCTTCCAAATTTGTGTTACTTTGTTTTGTAATCTTGATAAGACCACGCTGGAGCTGAATCCCCTTTATATTGCATTGTTATATATGTTTGTATTATTGTGTATTGCTGTTTTTGAAATAAAGATTAACTATTGCGTTTGTCTAGTTTATGGTTGAATAATTACCCGCTTGCATCTTGTGAATGTATTTTTAAACCTATACTGTTACAGTTTTACATGACGATTTTTAATTTAAAAACTGAATTTTAAGTATAAGCATTATATATATAGTCTTCTTTGGTGGCCGCAGGTAATTTTTAAACTAATAGTTTACTATAATACCAGTTTTAAATTCCCTAAGTTATTTAAAAAAATTTAAATTTTCAGTTAAAATAAAACTAAAACTCTCAAAATGATGAATTCAGTTTTTGAATATTATCTTAATTTTCACGTTTTTCTCAAGGTTTTTTTGGAAATTAAGTACCATGTTTTTCTGCAAAAGCATAAAAAAGGGAAAATTGTATAAAGTGTATAGTGATGTTCCTATCCTCCAATATAATGCTCAGGAGCACCGGCTATTTAAAGCGGAGGGAGTCTCGGAGATCCGAAGCTTATAAAAGCTTGAAACATAGTTTAATTTACTTTATCTGCTATTTTAAGACTATTTTAATGGTTTTTTATAAGTTTAAAAAAATAATTTACAAAAACATTTTGACAAAATAATCTATGGCATCACATTTTAATTTTTTATGAAATTAGTACAAAATTGTGGCGGAGAACTGGAGATCAGAGTTTGGGGGAACATCACTAATAGTGTACCACTTGCCACTTGTTAATAATTTTTTGAATACAAAAATTAGTTTTATTAAGCTAAAAAATTTAAAATTACAATTTTTTTGAGAAAAACCGTCGGTTTTGTTGACTACAATTTCATTAAGATTATAACTGTTATTTAACGTCTGGAAAATCATAATTTTTGCGCAGATTTATGCGCGTGTCGCCTTTTTAATCCAAGTACGGTCCAGGCATTATTAACCCAAAGCAAAAAAAGTCATGAATCTTAAAAACATTAATCTTTAGTTTTTGTTTAAAAATTAATACCTTTCCAACACGAGTCCAGCTGTTTCTTCTAACATCTCGTTTTTCCACCACAAAACTAACTAGAGTTTCTTTCGATTTATCCTCTGGCAAAGAGGACCACTCGCAGGTGCAACTGTCTCGCTGTATATTGCTCACAATTAAAGGACCTTGAGGCTTATTGGGAACATCTAAAATTATCATGATTGTTGGATTTTAGTAAACTTACATTTTTAAAGTAACGCAATGCTTAGTTAATGCATAAAATTTTTCAATGTATAAAACCATTGTGATATAAACCATTGGTTCTGCTGAAAATACAGGTAAAAAAACTGTGTTCTACTTATAAGTTTTAATTTTATTTTTAAATAACTTGGTTAAATATCGCTTTAATAATTTTCGGTACGATGTCATTAGAGCCGCAAGTAGGGAATTTGGAGCCCTGAACAATGGAACTTGGAGCCCTTGAGAAAAAAATTAATTAGGGCTTAGATTTGGGTTTCGCTTAGGCTTAGTATACGTTTTAGCGATTTTTACTTTTGGCTTCAAGTTCCCAACTTACGGTTCAAAGTTCTCTATTTTTGGCTCCAAGTTCCAGTTCCAAATACCCTTGGCTCAATCGACCAAAATCAATTTTTGAGACTAAATTTTTATGCGGCATTGGTGTAAGAAAGTGATCTTGATTTATTATTTTCACTATGAAATTTATTTTTAGAATTATTTAGAATGGGTAATACATTACCGAATGTAAAAAAAATTTTAAAATTTAAAAAAAAAAATGAGTAAAATTTTTAAAATTAAAAAAATGTTTATTTATAGACCCAAAAATTGAAATTTGTAGTTTTTTTAATTGAAAAAAAAAATGAAATTTTTTTAAGTATTATCAGTTTTAACGCCATTTGGAACATGCTCTGTTATTTTGAAAATAAAAATTTTAAAATGATTCAGCAAAAAACGTTTGTTTCTTGATTTAACGTTTTCTGGCAGCATTCGAGTTCACCAAAACTTAATTCTTCTATAATTATTCTATTTATGTTTAAGCTTAATTTGTAACGAAATTTTTTAATTTTATATAAATTATTTGATAGAAAAAAACACAAGCTTGGTTTAGGGTGCGTAAACATCTGACCCCAGTACCCAGATCCCAGATCCTAGAAACGACCCGTTTACACTTGATTGTTTACTGGGATAAAAACTCACGCATGCGAGAGTTGTTTTGTTTGCATAACTCGCATGAGATTGTACGTTCAAATACAAAATCGTGTAAAAGACAAATAAAAAAATTTTAAAACAAATTTTTAATGTGCTAAATTGAATAGTCAATAAAACACTTAAAAAATCAAGTCTAGTTTAACAACACGTAATTTTATTACTTTTATGAATAAATTGAAACTTTAAAAACGTTTCTAAAATATAAATTAGTTTTTTTAACGATAAAAAACTTATAAAACTTTTTTTATTGTTAAAAAGTATTATTTTAACAATGTTTTGGTTAAAAACAACGAATATTTGTACGCCCGCCTGAAGAAACAGAACCAAAAAAGCGGAGCGTTTTAATTTATTCACAAAAAAAAATTTGCAAAAAATCAGTATTTGTGCAGCTGTACGTACAAATACAAAATAATGGTTTAAAACACAAATAAACATATTTTAAAATAAATTTAAGGTGCTAAATTAAATAATCAAAAAAAAAACTGCAAAAAAGTTTAGTTTATTTAAACGTAAAACTGTATCACTTTTATAAATTTTAAGTTGTTATTCTTCATAAAAAACAGTAAATTTTTAAATTAGTTTAAAAATATTGTTTTAGCAATGTTTTAGTAAAAAAAACAATAATTTTTATTTTATATTGGTACGCCCGCCAGAAGAAACAGAGCAAACAAGAGAAACGGAGCTTTTTAATTAATTAAAATGCGCAAAAAAACTTTGCAAAAAACATAAGGTGCAGCTGGTGTGTGTCCCTAATTTAATATTATTGCCATCATTATTACGTAAAAAATTCTTTATATGTGCATTGAGCATGTGCGACGTGTGTACCAGACGGACCAAACCAGGGTTGATCGAAACCCTGGCTACTGGCAAAGGACACACGCTCTCTAGCCGGTTTCTCTTAATTTTTTCCCATAAGTTGGTGCGCTGCTTCAAGTCGTTTTGGGAACTGAGATCTGGGAATTAAGTATGAACACTTGTTTTTGCTGTTTTTGGCATCTGTAAACTGCGAACAGGTATGAACGGGTCCTTAGGATAAAACAAAGCCATTGTTTTAGGATAAAACAGTTTGAAAAAAAATTAAACAAAACTAAAGACCAACATATATTTTAATTTTTTCTAAAGACCTTTTTGACCTAAAGACGAAGTACAAAGGCTTTCTAAAAACATCATAGAATTAATAATTTATTTGTAATATTTTTTCTTTATTAATATTAATGTAATATCTGTACAATATTTGTGATAAATTAAAATATTCCAGTTTTTGGGCCATTTTACTGAAACAATTGTGCATAAAAATTAGGCAACGCTGCAGTATAATTCATTTTTTTATCTGTCGCATCATTTTTAATCAAATTTGCCGAATTTGGAAGGGGAGAATCTGGTCAAATTCTATCCATGAGAGTTACATTTGTGTCAAAGCGGTAGACGTACTTAAATACATCTATAAATACAGTAAAAAATTTTTGTTTTGTATTTTCACATGGAATTATTAGACAAAAGTTAATACATAATAAGCTTTACTTTTACCTTTAACAACTATATCAAAATCAAGATTGTCAGAGCCAATTTTATTTTTTGCTGTAAGTTGGTAATTTCCTTGATCTTTTTTCGAGCAGTCCTTAATTGTTAGTAAACTTGTGTTGTCTTTTTCAACAATAGAAATTTTTTCAGAAACTTCGATTTTAATTGCGTCTTTGAACCATACAAGTTCTGGTTTTGGAATGCCAGAAAAGTTGGCTAACATTTTAATCAGTTGCCCAGCTTTTGTCGATTGTTGAGTCATTTCTGGCTCCGCTGCAAGTTTTGGAGGTGCTAAAAATAATAGTTTCTTGTAAATAATACTAACTAAACTATAATAAAACAATGGTCAACGTTTCTGCAGTACAAATTTTATGTTACTTTAAAAAATATCTTTACATAAAGAATTTAAAAAAAATTATATTTCTATAAACCATATATCAAAATATTTAGCCATAAATATTAATTTCGTTTTCTGCGTAATAGAATAAACGCATTAATTATTATTGTTGTATTATTAGTTTTTACAATTTTAAGTTGTAAACTAGATACTGATACAACCAGTATAGAAGTTCATTAAAGGTTATATATAACACGGTGGCAAGCTACATATTTACTAAAACTATGATAGCAAAAAGAGTTTATATCATTTATTTAAGCGAAAATACGTTTTAAGCAAAAAAGCAAAAAAAATTGGTTGTATTAGAAACTATAATATATCTTAAGAAGAAAAAAAGCCAAATTGAAATTTTTATAGCTGCATTTTTTATCAACTAAAATAAAGCTAGTGTAATTTGTTCTTTTTTTTTCATTGGAAGTGGGTGCCATAGGTTTGTTATTTTAAATCGATTGGGATATGTTATATTTCAGATTAGATTTTTCAATACAAATTGATATAGTTATTTATGCAATTTAGTAATTAAAAATGTGTAGCCAGTTTGAATCCATTAAAATTTTTTTATTAGCTGTGCTAACAAACTTGAGTGGCATTTTCAAAATATTTTTTTACTGTGAATAAAAGTAGCATAAAAGATTGCTTTTTAACATTCACTTAATTTTTATATTATGCACTTACTTATCTATATTATTTATTTATATTACTTATTTACTTAAATACCACTTTAATATCCATCAGCTCAAAATTAAAGAATTATCTAGTTTCAAATGTAATGCTGAATAATTTAGTCTACTAAAAGAATAACATACTTAATAGTTAGGTTCTTAGGTTCACCTTAACTTGTTGTTTTAACTAATTTAAAAATCATTTACCTTCTACAATTAAAGTTGCACCACTTTTAGCTTCTCCAAAATTGTTAGAAGCTAGACATTCATAATGACCACTTTCTTTTTCAGTGCAGTTATGAACAATTAACGTAGCCAGAGCTTTACCAAAGTCAGATTCAAATTTGCTTCCATACACTTCTTTTCCATTGTAGTACCACGTTACATCTGGTTGTGGTTCGGCAGATATTTTGCACACAAATCTGGCATCTTTACCCACCATTATTGTCAAATTAGTTAACGGTTCAGTAATTTCTGGCGGCCGGCCAACTACAGGCAAAAGTATCCTGACTGGATCGGAAGGAATGGATGCTTTGCTCTTTCCAGCTTGATTTACTGCAGTTACTCTAAATGAATATTCTTGCCCTTCAACAAGACCTGATATAGTGTACTGATTTCCAGGTATAGGTAAGTCACCATTGGCAGGAGACCATTTATAGGTAGCTTCCATTTTCATTTCTAAAGTATAACCAATAATAGGTGTACCACCATCCTTTTCTGATGGAGGCCATATAAGAGTAACGCTGTCATTAGTTGTATCAGCGGCCACTGGAATTCCAGGCTGTGATGGCACTGAAAATGGACTTGTAGGCTTAAAAACTTCTGATGCAATACTAGGTTCCGATTGGCCAGCAGCATTTTCAGCAGTAATTCTGACTTCATAGTTTTTGTTTTCAAACAAACCTGATAGCTCATAGGT
The DNA here is from genome assembly GCA_030248175.1 of Microlaimidae sp. YZB2_3. NCBI lineage: Eukaryota > Metazoa > Nematoda > Chromadorea > Desmodorida > Microlaimidae > Microlaimidae sp. YZB2_3. The sequence goes on from JASAMX010026019.1 coordinate 16,926, forward strand.
TGTTGCTTCAATTAATTCGGTGTTTACTCGGATCCATTTGCTTGTAAGGGTTTCATGCTTTTCAACAATATAACCAAGTATTGGTGAGCCGCCATCATTTTTTGGCCTTGTCCATGTTACTTTACATGTTTCCTTGCCAATTTCAAAAATTTTCGGTTGACTTGGGGCTGATGGAACATCAAACGGATTTTTACACAGGACTTCGGTTTTTGTTTCAGCAGTATTACCAGCCCCAAATTCATTAACAGCAGCAACAGAAAAAAAGTAACTGTTGTTTTCAAGAAGATCCAAAACAGTAAATGTTAGCTTGTCTGTTGCGCCAGCTTTTTGCCATTTAGTTCTGGTAATGTCTTTCTTATAAATGATATATGACGTAACTGGAGAACCATTGTCTTGTTTTGGAGGTTTCCAGGACAAGTTAACACTGTTTGCAAATACTTCATTAACACAAAACTCTTCAGGAATATCCGGAAAGTCTTTGACTTGTAGCGTAAGGGACGCTTCTTGCTCCCCAAATTGATTTTTTATTTTTAGAGTAATTTGCCCTGAATCTTCCTTGGTAAGATCTTTCAGGATCAAACTAAGGGTACCATCATCACCAACTTCAACTTTCAATCGCGTTTTGTCTTTAATTACTTCTTCTAATGGCTGGCCATTCAGAAAGATATTAAGAGTTGGTAGAGGACTACCTCCAATAATAGCTTCAAATTTTAAAACAGAACCTCTTTCCAGTAATACAGGCTTTTGGAATTTTTCTGGAAGTTTAAAATGTGGTGGTGCTTCAATGACCAATGTAGCTTCTGCCATTTCTTGTGTATTTGGAATAACAACAGCATATGAGCCCATATCTGCCGTTTCACAATCCATAATAATAAGTTTGTGAATGTCCTTATTGTCTTTGAACACTATTTTATCTTTTCTTGCTTTGAGGGCTTGGCCATTTTTGATCCATTGTGGAATAATATCTGGTTTAGATAACTTGCAAGAAAATTCTGCGGTTTGGCCATCTTTGTTATGTTTAATATTTTCAGGAACTTCTTTTATTTTGACAGGTTCTTCTAAAAACAAACGTTTTAAACCAATGCATAAATACAATATATACATATTCACCTTTTAAAATATCATAATCGTCTGTTTAAGTTTAAAATTAATTACATATACATACATATACATAATTACATATAGAAATGTTATTTACTACTTTCTTATGCTAAATAGCACTTCATTATTATTGTATATTATATAATGATATATAATGAATATATTATAATTAAACAATTAGGAAAAAAATTCTGTGATCCAGTATCGTTTTACTATAGATTCCCCATATAATTTTGGAAAAGGCAAAGGTATGAATCACGATAAAAAAATTTCATTGTATCTACTAGTATTGTTTCTACCCTCCTATATCATGCTCCAGAGCTCCGCCCATTCAAAGTGCAGAAAGTTAAAGTGCAGAAAGCTCCGCTTCTTAAATGTCTAATATAAAACCTATTTAAACTTGAAGTATGTTTAAATTATTTTACTTGCATTTTTTAAAGTATTTTTATGGTTTTTAATAAGTTTTAAAAATAATTTAATTTTCAAACAAATTTTACAATTTATGGCATTATTCATGAAAATAGAACAAAATTAGGGCAGAGCTCCAGAGTTTGCTCTGGAACTCCGAAAAGCAAAACTCTAGTTTGGAGCATTGGAACTAAAAGCTTTGGGATATATCACCAATGTGTAGAGTAATTTTTTGCAGTGAACTTTTCCCTGCTTAATTTATTCTCCATAGAGCCTGTATAATATTGCGCTAAAAATCTTTTACCAAGCATAGATTCTAATATAAACATTTGAAGTAATATTAATTAATGCTTATCTTTTTTATAGTTTTCATACCTTTCACAACAAGTTTACACGAAGTTTTGTTTTCTCCAGGAGTAAAAGCACAACTGTAAGAGCCACTATGATTATTTTCAACTTTCTTAATATAAAGAGAACGTTTAGTTTTCTCTTTTAATAATGTTATAGTTTTTCCATCTGCATGAAGTGGCTTTCCATCTTTAAACCATTTAACGTTTGCTTCAGGAACTGTAACTTCACAGACCAGCAAAGCTTCTAAACCTTCTTCAACTTCCAACGTAGCGGGTAATTGTTTAATAAACTCAGCTGTACGCTCTATAAATCATTTTTAAATTCAGTTGTAATCTTTTAAATTGTTAAATTGTTGATTATTTGTAATAAAAATTTGGTGACCATAAACAAAAATAAGGACTGATCTAGAAAAACCAATTTTTAATGGGGTAGATATGCATTCTATAACTTAAACTGTGAATATTTTTTCTCTCAGTATAATAGAACACTGTAATATTGAAAATAAGATCCCATTATAAAAATATTATTAATAAAATGGATGCATAATAATCTTTTAAATGGTCATTGTGACACATTAATTATTTATCACACTTTAGTTATTTTGGAAATAAATTTAAAACCGGGGTGGCGCTATTTTTTTTGTGATTCCTTTTAGGTTGTTTAAGGAGCGACACTCAAACGATTTTAAGAGTTAAAAAAGCAGTTTTCAGGCGTTACCCAAAACGCTATATTAAAACTGTTGTAAAGGGTTTCGGCTGATAACCTCACCCTCCATGAAGGATTTATAGGAAGATGATGTAAGTTTTATACATTTTGTTAAAGCTTTTTTCGAAGGATATAACAACCTATCTTAAATAAAATTTCTAAGCCTGAGCTTGGTTGGACACATTATCGCAGGAGGGTACATTTTTGATCAAAACAATATTTGATGTTGATTTGAGAAAACGAGCTGTTTGTGAAATAAAACATTTTGTTGTGTTTAAAAAAAGAATTGTAGTCCAGACAGCCATTGGAGTCAACAAAACTCTTTTTTAAAACACAACAAAATATTTCACTTCAAACACATTTAATAATTAAACTAAATAAAAACACAATTAAAATGTTGTTTTGAGCAAAAAACAAGCGACGTATAAAAACTTTTGAGAGTTCAAAAAGCTCTTTATTAAAATATTTTTTATTTATAATGAGCTTAAATTGTATTTTAGGAATGCAGAATTAGTTTTTTTTGAAAAATAACGCGTTTTTATTATAGGATTACGTAAAAAAGTATGTTTAAGGTTTTTGAGTTGATATTTTTACATGTGAAAATTTAAATTTAAATTATTTCCTTAATTTATAGTATTTTTAAATTTTCTCAAATTTAATTTTAGTTTATAAACACCGGTTGTTATGTTTGCTTTGCGCAAAGTTATAAAATGACTGCGTATATGGGTAGATAGATAGCATGAAGATTTAACTAGTTAAAACTGCTTGACTCAGCCCTTGTACCTTTTGCTTAGTACAGTCCTGAGCAAAAATAAAGGTAGTTTTTTATTCTTGTCCTATAGCGATGTGATGACTAATCTGCACCTAGGCGCAATAAAGTAACCCCCGCTTGTGGGAAGCGCAATAAAAAAATCAGGGTTAGACCACAGCCGCTTCCCTTTCTGTTTGCTCATACGCCCGGCGTTTAAAGCGTTTAGAGGTATTACAGAATAGCTGATTTTTTAAACATGAGGTAAAAAGAGGGCGAAAACTTAATATTAGCTGCAAAGAACTTGGTTTATTAAATATTTTGTTTGTTACACACTGAGTTTTTTTTAATTGTTGAAAATATTTTAAATTTATAATAATTAATAAAAGCTTAATTGTGCTGCTATTTTGCTATAAGGCCCGTTTTTTTTATAAATTTAAAACGTTTTGCTAAAATTTTCCAAAATCAGAAACATTAAAAAAAAACAAAATAAATATTTTTATGTGAGTTATTAAAAATTTTTATATGACAATCGTATGTTGTATGTGTTACTGGTTAGGTTTGGTATACCTACTACAAGATTTTTAATAATTTATAACAAAAAAAGCCTCGTTTTTTTTCTGCGCAATTCAAGTTTCTCAAGTTTAAGTTCCTTTAAGCGCATTTCGTAACTAACGTGAGGTAAAGAACAACGTCTATAAAGGTGTCTAGTGAAAATTTTTTTGCACTTTTTCAACACGCTCAATATATATTTTTAGATGAGGATTCCAAACAAATGTTTTAAATCCAAGAGAGGTCTAATAAAAAAGTATAACCTAAAAGCAAGACATTTATATAAGTTGTGTAAATAGCACAAAAAAGAACACCTTCTGTGTTGAGTCTTTGCTGAAATAGATGAACAGTGCTCAGAGAACTTAAGTTGAGAATCAATTAACACACCTAAATCACATAGTCTTTACTTTCAATGACAATATTATTGAGCCTGCATTGAGTTTTAAAATTATTGTGACCAAAATGAATCACGTTGCATTTGTTTATAGCAATATTGAGTTTCAAGGTAGAAGCCCAGGAATAAAAACTGTCTAATTTTTTTTGGAAACAAGCATCGGTTCTATCTTCATCAATTATTTTATGAATTATTTGATGAATAATTTTTTATGACTATGAATTATTTTAATGGGTTGACTGACGTTTTGGAGTCTAAACAATCTGGTAAATCATTTGTGTAGACTAAAAACAATAAACGCCCAAGAACACTGCCCTGGGGTTCCCCACTTGACACAGAAATATAATCAGACGAAAGATAATTTTTACATGTTTCCAGAGAGTACTCGTTTAAAATTGCTTTTTGTCTGCGATTTGGCAGAAAATTAGAAATCCAATAGAATAATTTATAATCTATTCCATAAGCTCTTTCAGAAGAGTTTGGTCAAAAGAAAACTTAAAATTAAACTAAAAGAAGCTCCAGTCTTTTTGTATACGTTTTATAACTAAATTGTACGTATCGAAAATAAATTATTTAAGTAGCATGCCGCAAAAAAGTCATTTTCTGCTATTTTAAAGGGTCATCTTTCATCGTTAAAGGTATTAGCAAAAAAGTAACGATTTTTGGAAATAATGTAAAATTGTTACCAAAATTATTTGAAATTGAAACACAAAATTTTAGCTTTAAAACAAACAACGAAAATCCTATTACACGCAAATTCCATTAAACCAAAAATTGAACACTTATCTCAATTTTACGTCTTCTCGCATTTAGTCAGCAAAAAGATAAGTGTGAAAATAGGGTAAAAATTGTCCGTTAAGATTTATGTACATATAGAAAACGTACCTAATTGGAATATTTATGTTTTGTATACAAACGTGTCTTAGATTATTATTTAATTACGACATTACAACATATAAATGTAAGCAAACAAAAAATTAGAACAATAAAGAACTTGCACTCGAATATTGTTAAATAAATTCGCTCACATTGGACATGCATGCATACATTCGTGATGCAACTCGCATGGACAGGTCACGCAAAAAGCATGGCAGTCACACGCACATGCACATACACATTTGACATGCAAACAATACAATAAACTGTCGGCAGAATCAACTGGTGGCTGAATCCAAATAAGATTTTTTCTAACACTTTTTAAAAATTAATTCCAGTACAAGTTGCCTATACAACAAATTTAGAAATCTTACGATTTTTTAATGATTTTCTTGTTCTTTTATTTCGTTAAGCTTAGCTACAATAGTAAATTTTGGCAGCTGGAGCGAGCTTTTAGAAGGTTTGGTAAAGTAAAATATACTATTTGTAACGAATATTTAACATGGTAATTTAATTTTGTTACTAAAAGCATAATACCGCTTTCAGCTTAAACATCAACTAGTTTTTTAACATCAACGCACACGAACAGCTTTAATTTCAGATGGTTAATAAAATTTGCACTCGCTTTAGAATAAAGAGATTTATAAATTTCACTGTTCAAAACTGCTTTGTTATATATTATTCAGTCCTTTGACAAAAGTTTGCTACACATTGCCGCTTGAACAATTTGCTTTTTGATAAAATTTCCATGCGTTGTATATTTCTCTTTTTCTCTATTTAGACATTTAAAAAAAACTAATCGTGCAGTTAAGTTTTTTTTATATTTTAGATTAGGTCTTTTGTTGCATATAATTCATATTTTACTTTAGAAATTTGCGCTAACTGAAAAAAAAAACAATTAATTATATGGAAGTGTAAACGTTAGTTATTAATTTATCACAAAAAACAAAAAATATTGCATCAAACTACTAAGCTTAGTTAGTTTAAGTACTGTAAATAAAATTTTTGTTAAAAAATGAAACGAAAAAAGCATTTGCGTTGTTGCCATGCTGTGTAACTATGTTTTTTTTCAAAATTTAGAAACTTTTAATGATATATTATTGTGATTATACACGCGTCACGTAACGATAAACTAAACCTTCATATTTTTTTCAAAATAAACTGTTTAAAAAAAATTTTATGCCATGTAGATTTGCCTTGCGTTACGAAATGCACGTGCAAATTTTTTAAAACTTGTAGCTTGTCTCTTATTTATTACGTGGCTTGTTTTCTTTTTATTCCAGTTCAACTCGATAAATTTAAAAAACCATTACTATACAATCGGTAAAAAAATTGAATTATCTGTGCTGCTTCTTTTCAACTGCGAAATATTTATTTTTTTTTAATCACGGAATAAAAAAGGTCCAGGAAACAAAAATAATGAAAACAAATAAATAAATTTAAAAAAATAATAAAATGAAACAGTTCAC
>JASAMX010026021.1:0-13042 GCA_030248175.1 Microlaimidae sp. YZB2_3
AATTCTTATAAACGCATTCTTAATAACGTTTCATTACATTCTAGGATTACTGAACATAGTTTAAGCGTTTCTAAGTTTCTTGCTTTTGATGACAATTTTTATAATCTTTGTTTTAAAAAGGCGTGTTTTATTTTAGCTAATAAAAATAAACCTAACTTGTTAAATTCTCATTTTGTGGAAATTTCAAATTTTGTTCCAAATGTTTACACTCTTCTACTTTAAAATTATTCTTTCTAAATTTTTTAAATTATTATCTTGTAATTTTATATGTTTTTCTGACAATTGATTGCTTAGTAATTTAATTCTGCTTTATTCGAACTGTTAATGGCCGGACATGCGGCTTCTGGCCGGACATGCGGCTTCTGGCCGGACATGCGGCTTCTGGCCGGACATGCGGCTTCTGGCCGAACATGCGGCTTCTGGCCGGACATGCGCCTTATCTTTGCAAAAACACCTTGCATTGCAATTAATCTTTGAGATTGAAAATCAGTCATAATTTGTGTAATATTAGAATAGTTTTAACACCCAAAAATATGGTTTTGTTTGTAAATTTTGATAAGCAATAACAATGGTGTTCTTAGATTTTTTATTTACTTTTTTTTACCTCATAATTAATATTTCAACATTAAATGGCTTTTGTTACAGCCAGCCAACTTTAAAGAAAAGCTGTTAAAAATTTTATTCCACTCTATTGAGGTTTTTTATATTTTTAACCTAAAAATAACAAAAAAATAAAAACCGTCTTAATTTCGGCCACCTTTCAGGTTTTAAAAAACAAAAACAAAAGGCTAAAATACAAAAAAACGACTACACAAACCAAAATAATCAACTCTAAGAGTAAACAAGACGTTACAAATGTTAAGGAGGAATATAATTCCACACCAACCTTTGCCTATCTCTGATGTTTCATAGTTGACTGCATCCCTCCGTCAAGAAAATAACATGTATTTTTTACTGCATTTCAGTATTTTTGAGAAATTTTTATATCGGTTTATTAATAGTTCAAACCTAGTCAATTTGCAATTGGATTACTCCAGTCCGTATAGATGTTCACTAGGTAATTTTTATGACTGCATCCCTCCACCAAGGGAAATAATCTGACATTTTTACTGTGTTTTAATTTACTTTACACAACTTTTTGAAAGTATTGGTACTCTATATCGTGGTAAGTAGTGGGTTGGGTGAGGAAACCCCATTGGCGTTGATATTTACTATATTCACTATATGACTGCATCCTTCCGTCAAGAAAATAACCTGACTTGTGTTCTATATTATTCTTGAGACACTCCTTCCGGTCTATTCATAATTTTAATACAACCTAATAAATAAATTATGGGTTTGTTATGTAACTTCACCCATACACATGATGATGCAAATCGTGTTAAACAGATTTTTTTGAGTGAATTTTAAGGTGGCCAAAATTAATGGAATCTTCAAATGCGCAGTTAGTTAAACGCATTGCAAAGTGCTTTTGAAGAAAATATCAAAACATGAAAATTAACAATTTTGAGCCTTAAATACTTTAATATTTATACTTAAATACTTAAATAGAGACTTTCTCTATCTTTTCAATTGCTAAACGGTCTTTCTTGCTTTCTTTTTTTTGCTCCAAAATCCATTTCTCCTACTCGTTTATTCGTTTGGGAGAGTGTTTTTTCGGCCAAAAAAATCTTATAAAAAAACGTTTTCTTTTTTCTGTCAAAAATACGGATATCATACGGCCGACAGGATCGGCATGATATCACATATAAACCGCATAATATATTCTCTTACCACCTTACAGTTTAATAGCATAACATGTGTTCAACTCAGTAGTGGTTATCTTTGCCGTTTTTTTCTCCTCTAAGCTGTCTACCCACAAGGTATTCATTATCTTCAGCTTAACAGGCTCACATTCAGCCTCGGTCTATATTCGACCCTTAGCCCACATTCGGCTTGTGGCTCACGTTTAGCCCCGGCACTCCTGGTACCCTACTATCCCTACCGCAGTTAGTTTTCAACTGCTCTCTCCCATATTCGGAGTTTTTCGGTTTTTACCACCCTCTGCACATGTTTCTACCCCTTCCCCCACCTACGCACGCATCTGCCTTTGTCGCGTAGCAACGCCCCGCCCAGCCCGCTCTCCCAGGCGGTCGCATCTCTCTTCTCGCCTACGTATCCAAGCGCCGTTGTCGCTAAGCACTTTGTTATACAAAGTTCGATCTTTCTTGCGCGGCTTCGCATATTTTACCGAGTAACCTGCGCTCTTTACCCTTAACCACCCGCACTGTTGTTTTACCTTATCTTTTCTTTCTTTTTCCTCTTTCAAGCACAAAAGCCTATGTCTTCAAGCAGCCACACATAGGCTATTTTAAAAATTTCATAAAGTGTTACCTTTCGCTCATCACTCATTTTTTAATTAATCCTTTAACGCGCCACGCCTAGTTACCTCAACTAAAGTGCAGTTTAGACTCTTTCCCAAGGCACGTTTCCAACCACTTAACCACAAAATCTAAACGTGTTTAATAATTTAGCTCTTAGCAGCTTTTCTAGCAGCTTTCCCGTCTCGTCACATCACCGCCCTCACGACCCACACATCACCGTCGTGTATATTCCATTGCTCACACATCTTTCTGTACATTTCAATTTGGAATGTTAATATTTGGCCTGACGAGGTCTTTTCCGAAACACGTGTCGCCTTTTAAACTCCTATGAGTTGGTATTAGCATTCCAGCTTTATGCGTCTATTTTAGTTTTAGTTCCTATGAATCACGGATAATTTTAGGCCATAAAGCAGTCTTAACACATCACATATAACTCACATATATTTCACACTATTACTTACTACTTCGGCATAGTGCCTTTAGTTCGTTTCTACGATCTCTAGCTTATCTTTCTACCCTAAGGTACCTTCTTCTCACCATACGAGTGTCTCTAATCGTTGAATATGAAACGCTTTACTCTAAATCGCATACTGCGTACACATATCCCCATGGTCTTAGACACCCGTGAAACTGAGACCCAAATACCTCCTATCTTGCCAGAACAACCAGCTCATCACGACGCACCCACCGAAACAGCTCAAATATCCACTGTTGAGCCGGCGTATCACCTTGACGGTGGCCAACCGAATTCTTCCGCCGCTACCGTGATACCAACCTCCTTTGTACGTCAAACAGAAGAATCAGTGGAAAACCCGAGCTTCGTTGAAAGACAGGAAAGTAAGTCTGTCTCTAATAACACGGTGCTAGTTTAGGGGCCTCCTCCCACTAGCGTGGAAAACCACGCTCAAATATCCACTTTTGAGCCGGCCTATCACTTCGACGGTGGCCCATCGACTTCTAACGCCGCTACCGTGTTCCCGTCCTCCTCTGCACGCCAAACAGAGAAATCAGCGGCAGAACCGAGCTACGTTGAAAGACAGGAATGTGATTTTGTCTTTGAGAACATGGTGCTAGCTTCGGGGCCTTCTTCCACACAGCGTGGAAAACCACACAAGATTTTTTAAGGTTATATATTGCTTCGTTCTAAATTTAATGCAGTTTAAACACAAAGCAAAACTTCAAAAAATTTTAAAAAAATTTCTTTTTGTATGAAAATGTTGATAATGCAGAATAGAATCAATAAAAAACTTGCGAAAAACGCTTTATTCAATTTTCATCCAGTTACTTTTATGCTAGTTTTTTGTGTTTTACAAATAAGCCAACTTTCTAACACGCTAAATTGGTGGCCGAAATTAAAGTATGGCCGAAATTAACTCAGATACTCTAATTTGTTATTTATTAAACTCAACGGCACTGTAAAAGCGACAGAGCGGTCGCGACAGCCGCCTTGCAAAATAATTATAAAAAAAATTTAAAAAAACAATAACGGAATTGTCCATTGTATTTTGAATTAATTTTTTTACGCGGCCCAAAGTTGGTGAAAAACACAGTGACATTGCATGTTTTGAATTTTATTTTAATTTAAACGTAGCGTAGTCAGTATTTAATTTACATAAGATGGGCCTAAATCTTATGCTCTTGCTGCAAATGTCGCACGTTACCGCAGTCTTGTTTTCCAGCGATGACTCACACGTTACACAGTTCATGTCCGTCTTAAGATGTGTATTGTAAGATGGTCACTCTGTTGTTAAACAGAGTGGAAAAAAAGGCGAAGCGCTGTCAATTTTTTCGCGATATTTTGGCAAAGTGTTTGGGATTTGTTGTGTATTTTTTAGTTTATTGATTAAAACGATTGAAATTAAAATGAAAATTTGATAAAAAAGTTATAAAATTACAATATTCTTACAAGATCCTAATTTCTGGTAATTATTATTTTACTGGATATATTTCTTATTTTTTAACGAGAGAAAAGGTGACTCAGCTGCAACAATATTAATAGCTATGCTAATGGAGCAAAATGCCCTACAGCGCAAAAGGCTAAAGTCTGCTCTGCTTAGCTACTTTCTAAAAAGGAGATCTACGTGAAGAAAAACAACTCGGTTTTGTTTTTAATTTTTTTGTAGAATAAAAAAGTTTTTTGTACTATAAAAAATTGTTTAAAGATGTAAATATGAGATTAACATTATTTAATTACATATAACTGAGTTAAAACCTTAATTTCTAAATGGCGGCGGTTTGACGGCTATTTGGCGGCATTTTTGGCGGCGCACATCCAACACGTTATAAAGTATACAATTAGTGTTAACAAACTAACTTAGCTTAAGGGTTTTAATCAACTCAAGATATAATAAAAAAATATTCTATTAAAAATAGTCTATTTTTACCTTTAATTAGTAACAGTTTTATGTTATTATTTGTTTGTTAAATTTTTTTTGCTTTTTAGACTGTTTTAGAGATATATTAAAATAATTATGCACCTTTGGTAAAGGCACGTAAAAGCAAACAACCCTGATTGTATAAAACACAAACAAAATTAAGTCGTTACAAATGTTTTGTACAGTAATTTAGTTTTAAAAATAAGAATTAGGGAGAAATAACTAATAAGGAGTTAAACTCAAGCCGGGAGAATTACTGAAATAAGTTGAATACCACATATGCCGCATAAGATAACGAAGTTTTTGCTCTGGCATTTGACCCTTATTCTTATTTCTCAAACACCTTATTGCAGCTATATACAATACATTTTTGCGAAGAAAAAACTAGCTAATTAAAGCAAAAATTTAAAAAAATATTGTATTTTCTACAGCCATAAGAATTGCATAATCAAAACTAAGCTTATCTTAAATTATTACACCATTCAAATAAAAAAGTTTCAGCAATGTTTCTTTACAATATTAAATTAAAAATACATTTTTGTTTTAAATTAAAATACATTATTAAAAGATTACCCATGCTCAGTTTTTCTTCATGTTTTTAAGCAAAATGCAAAATTACAATAATTGATAAATCGCAAATATAAAAGTAAACAAAATATAATAATAGCAAAAATGTACCTTCGATACCATTTCTTTTCATTACATCGACCATACTGAAATGTCCGCAAATTTTGGGCGTTTTAAAATCTCTAAATCCGATATTATGTGTGAGTTTCGAAATGTCCAAAACTATGTGTACGTCACTTTACACCGTTCAATGTTTGTCTTCGAAATTTCACTTCTAAAAACAGGAATAGTTTTTTCAAATGCCGAATGAGGACGGTCATGTTACATTTGGAATTATTATGTTTTGATTTTCAAATCGTTTTGGTAGCTATCAAAAAAACTTAAAACAGAAAATTTGCACAAAAAAAGGCAACTAATTTGTAGTTCTCAGCGAAAAACAGGCAAAAAATGCAAGCTTGCAAGCTTTTCTAAAAGATATTTATTTAAAGTTGAAGATAGGCCAATCGCATTTGGAAACTTAACCCTTTTAACCCTTAACCCTTTCAAAACTTAACTTAACCCTTTATATCGCAGTTCAGAGGCGGCGTGGTGATGGAATCTCGCGTCTTAGCGTATAAAGGTCATCGGGGAGCGGATCATCACTTTATTGAGCTGCATTTTACCTTTTTCGTGTTTCAGACACATTTTTTGACCTAAAAACTCACGAAAGATTAATAATAATTTTCAAAATTTGAGAGATATCGCGACGCGATTAAGTTTTCAAAAATTTTCAATATAAAAACTTTTTAAGAAAATATAACTTTACTTTTTAATTTTAATAACTATAGGCACCTTGCACTGGAACTCGGTTTATACATAAAGTATGCAATAAACATAGCGAGTCACCATAATTATAGATAATTACCGTACCTCCTACTTATCTTTTGTAGTATGCAGATCAACCGATCGAAATTTCGCGCGTTTTCGAGGGTTGATCTGCATACTACGAAAGATAAGTAGGAGATACGGTAATTATCCATTATAGTGACGCTTACGTATATTGCATACTTCATGTATAAACCGAGTTCCAGTGCAAGGTGCCTATAGTTCAATATTTTTTACTCAAAACGAAAAGTTTTTTAATCTTAGCTAATTTTTGTGTATTTATTGAATTCATCAATTAAAATGCTTTTGGTAATTATTGTTTTTTTAACATAAACATAACATAACATAACATAATTTATTTTTGCTAAATGCCGGAAGCTCACTAAAGCATAACAAGTATGCACTTTAAGCAAGTGAGTACCTTATTAGTAAAATCAAAATAACTAGTATGAAATCATTGATCTATTGATTATTATCAATAGATGGCTTCAATTAAATCTAACCATCAGTATTTTTTGTACAACTTGCTTGAAATAATATTTTATGAATTAAGGCAGGAGAAATAAGCAATTTTAAACTAGGCATAATCCAAAAAAGATGCAAACTATAAAGTTTGATAGGTATCAAATGCAAAAAATCACGCTCAAATGTCGATATCGCTTTTTTAAATTAGTGATGTTAGTTTAATGGGTATCCGACAAAAGAAAAACACGCTCACAGCAAAATTTCTTTTTTAAATGTTTCTCGGAACTCCAAAGCGGAGTTCCAATTTAATTTCAGAAGCTCCGGAGCACCCGGAGCTGCTAAAGTCCGCCCTATTCTTGTAATAATTTAATAAATAATTAAAGATTATTGCTATAGATTATTCTTTTAAATTTTTTCAAGTCAAATTGTTTTTCAAAACTTACTAAAAACAATAATAATACTCTTACAAATGTAAACAGAGTAACTTTAAACCTATTTCAAGCTTAAATAAGCTTAAAATCGCTCGCTTAACCCTCGGAGCTCGGGCTCCCTCCGTTTTAAATGGCTAATAAAAAATTGACATACACATAAACAACCAGCCGAAACTGAAAAAATAAACAACATAACAAATTTTTGTGAATAGCACGAGCATGTGATAAAAATTGGATTTCTGACTTAGGAAGGCTGACGAAATATTAGAATAACAAAAACACTATTTGTTCGCCAGTTATAATGTAAGCATAAAAAGAATATTATTATTGGACGGCCGCTGGACGCCTGCGCAGATGAAATCATTTCTCAAACAGAGTTTAAAAATGATTTCAACTCCCAATCTTAAAACGACACTCAAAGCCTCACGACACCCACATAGTTCACCTGAATTTCACCCACATTTTTTAAAACAACACAAATCACAAAATTTTTAATCAGTTCTAATTTTTTAAATTAATTTTGTGAGGTGTGTATTGATATTATTGGTATTTTTTCGATTTTAAAGGCAATAAACAAAATTAAAAACCGCTATCTTAATATAAAGAAGTCATTTTTGTTTCGTTTTAAAACGTTTTATTGCTTAAAATTCTTATGTTGACCTGAAAAATTTAGTTTGAAAGTAGTTATATTTTATTTTTTGAACGTTTTTCTTTAATTTTTTGAAATTGAGGGGGATTAAGCACTCCACCAAGTTCGAACTGAACCCTTTTTCTCAAAAATTGCGTAAACATTAAACCCTCCACCCATATATGTTTGCTTGGTTTACTTTCTCGACAAAAACATGACAACGCAATTTAAATTAAACCATTTGTAACCAAAAAAAAAACTTTTGAAAACAAGTAGGAAATATGACGGTTATTAATAATTTTTATATTTGGAATTTTTCGGCTTTTTTCGCATAAAACTTTTCATATATTCAATAAGATAATAACAAAATCCTCATGAAAATTAAATAAAGCTCTAAACATATTAAGCATTATTAGCATTTTTTTTTCGAAAACTTCTTGTACATCACTTTTGTTTTGCGTTTTGCTATTATTACATTTCTTTTTGTTAAACTTGTTCCAGTGATTACCTTTTCATCCGTACAACTGTGAAACCTTTGTATTACCGCCGTAAAACCTTGGTATTACCGCGGTGAAACTTTTGTTTCACAGTGGTGGTTTTTTCGTCTAACCATTGTGATACGTAAACTTCACTGCGGGAAACTCTACGTATGACATAGGTTGTATTTAGTTAATACTTTTTGCGTGATTAGTGCACGCCCACTGAGCGAGAAAATTGAAAGGGTCAAACATGTACCATAGCAATATGAAGATTATATTCACAACAGTGTATTAGAATTAGGTACGACCTACGTACGACTTAGGGGATACGTACAGTTTTCCTTGGTAAAATTTACGTACTACAATGGTTATACGTAAATACGACCACCGTGAAACGAGGGTTTTATCGCGGTTAGGAAGGTTTTACGGTTGTAATTTGAGAAAAGGCATTTACCTAAACGAGTTAAACAGCCAAAATTTGTTGGTTTTCAGCAGCTTTTATGGAATTTCTTAACAGATATAAACAAAAAAAATGATTTATTAACTTAGTTGAGTGGCATAATAATATAGTATTAAAACAAAATAATTTAGTACTAAAATGTCTTACATACATTTAAAGTCTCTATTAATTTTTGGCCAATGTAATCCATAATAGTACTGCTTTTGAACAAAAAAGCACAAATAATAAGTGCAAAAAACCATAAAAACCAAACTCACAACGTTAATTCTCACAACTGTACAACCTCAGAAGTTTTGTCCAATCTTACAACTCAAAGTGTAATTTCTCAATCAAGTGTAATATCACAACTAAAAAAGTGCTTTTGGAATGATTTAGTTTTGGTTTCTTTTTTGATTTCACCTAGGCATAGAAAAAAACAGAGTTTTTGTCCGTGGGATTTTAATTTTAGTTATTTTAATATTTTCACAGTTAACTATGTAATTTAAAACTGTTTTACAATAATACAACCTTTGAATTTGATTTGCAAACGTATTTTAAAAAAGTTGTGAGGTTGCACTCCGAGGTTTTAGGATTACTTCACGCGGTTGTGAGATTAGACGTTGTGAGAAATCATCCTTTTGGTTGGAGATTGTTCGTCATTCTAAAAACTAAGGTAAAAACCACTAAGGTACGTATGTAACTTATCCAAAAAAGAATCTCTAAGAACCTTTAGTTAAGAGGCCCCTTGAGTTAAGCTGATTTTTACATAACCCACCCCTGGCGACAACACTTGAACTCTAAAACGTTATATTAAAAATGATACAACGCATCAATGTGGTGTTTATATCAATGTGTGGCTTAGGCTCCCTGTGTGTATTATGTGTAGGTACGACTTCCGACTATCAGCTAAATTTTAAAAAAAGTGAGGCACTACGGCCGATACGGTGAAAAAAACTTGGTGCTCAAAAAGGCAAAATATTTTTATTAGTAAAAACAAAATTTTTCTAAAAGATAAACGCCGCTTAATATACTTTTTAGAACAAGTTTTTTTTGAGTAGTTCCTGAAAATTTAAGCACGATTGTAACGGTGAACGTTTGATATAGGTTTTACTGTGATCATTTTTCGAGTTTTTCACAAAATAAATTTTTAACTTGTGCCTCTTTTCACAGGTGTCAGGGGTCCCGTTTTCACAGGACGCTTGAGACTTTTGGGGTTCTGGCCACACCCATCCATTGTTGCGCCATTTTTGAAAGTTTTTTTTTGGAATAAAGTTTTTTTGGGAGGTTCCAAAAAGTGCAAATTCTGGTTTTAAAAACTTTTGCTTTCGGCCATTTTTAGAAGTTTTCTTGGGAATCAAAAAAATTTGGTTTTTGATGTTTTTATCAGAAAGTTGATTGAATGACACAGGGTAACTGACTTAATTTCGGTTACCTTTTAATTTTTTTGCATAAGTTTTTTCTGGTTTTTCCAATCGACCCAAGATTTGGTCTAAAATCACACGATAGCTATTTTTGTTATTTCAGTGCAAAATTGTAAAATATCTGTTACACTTAAAGATCAGTGGAGGTTTAAAGTTTTTTTCTATAGTGGCCCAACTTAAGGCGCAAACCATTAAGTTCGGCCACCTAGAAAAAACTAATATAACTATTGCCAAAACGAACAATAAAAGTTTTTAAAGGTTGCAAATTTATCCTTAGGTATTGTTCTTGGGACATATAACTTAATTTTTTCCCGTTTGCAAACTTTAATAGTTATTAGCAAGACTCTAAAAAATTATGTCGAAACCTTAAAAGAAAACAAGTTTTAATAACCTATATTTTCTGTTGAATTTTTTTGGCTTAAAAAAATGTCAAAAAAAAGTCAAACGAGCAAAAAAATCTTTATAAATACGGTAGTACGATGATATTTAAAAACAGCAAAAAACGGCAGGTTCTTTCACCTAAATTTTAAGGTGGCCGAAATTAACGGATTCTTAAAATGCGAAATTAGTTAAACGCATTGATAAATGATTTTGAAGAAAATATCAAAACATGAAAATTAACAATTTTAAGCCTTAAATAAAAAATATTTTAAGGTTATATAATGCTTCCTTCTAAATTTGAGGCAGTTTAAAAACAAAGTAAAAACTAGTTCAAGTCTTGTATTGAAACCGGCGGCCGTGAAGATTATCTTTAAATTTGCATATATGTCCTGATTGACTTCACACTTTGTCAAATCACAAAATCGTGATTATCAATCCATTCTCCGCTGTGAATTATATATATGTTCGTTAAAAGACCAGCAAACTTAAGACCCGTGTTATTGGCTGTGCTTCACGGTATAAGCTTGCTAACTGTAAATCCCATTTACCTTTACTGCACAAATGTAAAATAAAAAAAACATCGCTACCAATTGATTCTCCGTTACAAGTTCTATCTATTTATGTCCTGAATTCCAAGTCATATAAATTTTAAGCCGAGCTATAAATGTTTTAAATAAAATTTGCATATACGTCATGATCGACCGCACAATTTGTTAGATCACAAAATCGTGATTATCAATCGATTCTGCGTTGTCAGTTGTATCTATGTTCCGATTTTATTTGGCTGATTTATAATTGTTTTAAATAAAATTTTCATATACGTAATAATCGACCGCACACTTTGTCAGATCACAAAATCGTAATTATTCATCAAATCTCCGTTTTCAGTTGTATCTATGTTTTGAATTTCAAGTCATATAGATTTTATTTAGTCAAGTTATAATTGTTTTAAATAAAATTTGCATATACGTCATGATCGACCGCACTATTTGTCAGATCACAAAATCATGATAATCAATTGATTATCCGTTGTCAATTGTATTAATGTTCCGAATTTTAAGGTATATAGAATTTATTTGGCCAAGTTATAAATGTTTTAAATAAAATTTGCATATACGTCATGATCGACCGCACAATTTCTCAGATCACAAAATCGTGACTATCAATTGATTCTCCGTTGTCAGTTGTATCTACGTTCTAAATTTCAAGTCATATATATATATTTTATTTGGTCGAGTTATATTTGTTTTAAATAAAATTTGAATATACGTCATGATTAACCGCACAATTTGTCAAATCGCAAAATCGTGATAATCAATCGATTCTCCGTTGTCAGTTGTATTTACGTTCCGAATTTTAAGTTATATAGATTTTATTTGGCTGAGTTATAATTGTTTTAAGTAAAATTTGCATACGTCATGATCGACCGCACAATTTATCAGACTACAAAATCGGGATTATCAATGGATTCTCCGTTGTCAGTTGTATATATGTTCTAAATGTCAACTTATATGGTTGATTTAGCCGAGTTATAATTGTTTTAAATAAAATTTGCATATAAGTCATGATCGACCGCACAATTTGTCAGATCACAAAATCGTGATTATCAATCGATTCTCCGTTGTCAGTTGTATCTATGTTCTGAATTTCAAGTCATATAGATTTTATTCGGCCGAGTTATAATTTTTTTAAATAAAATTTGCATATACGTCATGATTAACCGCACAATTTGTCAAATACAAAATCGTGATTATCAATCGATTCTGCGCTGTCAGTTGTATCTATGTTCTGAATTTCAAGTCATATAGATTTTATTGAGCCGAGTTATAATTGTTTTAAATAAAATTTGCATATACGTCATGATCGACCGCACAATTTGTCAGATCACAAAATCGTGATTATCAATCGATTCTTAGTTGTCAGTTGTATCTATGTTCCGAATTTCAAGTCATATAGATTTTATTTGGCCGAGTTATAATTGTTTTAAATAAAATTTGCATATACGTCATGATCGACCGCACAATTTGTCAGATCACAAAATCGTGATTATCAATCAATTTTCCGTTGTCAGTTGTATCTATGTTCCGAATTTCAAGTCATATAGATTTTATTTGGCTGAGTTATAATTGTTTTAAATAAAATTTGCATATACGTCATGATCGACCGCACAATTTGTCAGATCACAAAATCGTGATTATTAATCAATTCTCCGTTTTCAGTTGTATCTATGTTTTGAATTTCAAGTCATATAGATTTTATTTAGTCAAGTTATAATTGTTTTAAATAAAATTTGCATATACGTCATGATCGACCGCACTATTTGTCAGATCACAAAATCATGATAATCAAACGATTCTCCGTTGTCAATTGTATTTATGTTCCGAATTCCAAGTGATATAAATTTTCAGCCGAGCAATAAATGTTTTAAATAAAATTTGCATATACGTCATGATCGACCGCACAATTTGTCAGATCACAAAATCGTGATTATTAATCAATTCTCCGTTGTCAGTTGTATCTATGTTCTGAATTTAAAGTCATATAGATTTTATTTGGTCAAGTTATAATTGTTTTAAATAAAATTTTCATATACGAGCAATACGTAACTGAACGAAGTAGATACATACAG
>JASAMX010026022.1:0-16152 GCA_030248175.1 Microlaimidae sp. YZB2_3
GGGGAGGGGCCCCCCCCCCCCCCCGAAATGGTCGCCAGATAGTAAAATTTAGGGTTTTCAGAGACTAAAAATTCAAAATTTTCTAGCGCCTCGCTAATCGCTCGGCGCTAAATTATAAGTAATTTTAATACCCCGATTCTCGCTATTTATTTTTCCTTTTTTTTTTTTAAAGCTGAAGCGGGCCGGCCATGGATATTCCATATTACCGCCTACCACCCTATATCAGCACTGTTGTTGATGTAGAATGTTAGTCAAAGGCCCCACTCCTATCAGAGGATTTTAGGGATTAGATGTGAGGTTATATTTAATAATACAGAGAGAACAATAAAAATTTATTTTACCTATCTCACATCTATTCCCTAGGCCTACGTTTGGTCGGTTTGTCTTACCGTGGGAGGAAGGCTTATCTTTTGGTTGCACAATAGTGTATGTAAAGATAAACCTACTCCTCCGGTTGTGGGCTAGGCCGCAATGGCCACACGGTAAGGACCTCAGCCCCCTCAGCGCGGCAAGCCGCTACGCCACAACACGTAACGTGGCAATTACCTCACTAAGGTGGCAATGGCGGTTTTGGTGAACCAAATCAACCACGACCTCCAGAATGCTAATGTTATTTCAAAGTTAGTACAATATTTTTTATAAGTAATAAGTACCACACAGAAAGCAAAACAAACAATCATATTGGTTGATTTATGTACCCCTCCCCTCCTAAATTTTCCAGCCGCCTATAGCATTGGCTCGGATTTTTTTCATATAGGTAGGTAGGTACCCTAAAAAACATGGAGTCGAGATGCTGCTCATGTGCTTTGGTTTACAATGTGGGTGTAGCCAAGGTGTCTGAAAGATCTCTAAATTCCTTTTTTGTGAAATCCAGGCTCTGCCAATGTGTGCTAATGTAATTTTTAACTAAGAAAACATGTTTTTACCACTAAAAACATTAGATAATAGGTTATTAGGCCGAAAAAAGTGTATTATACAGCTTTATCTACGTTTATCCCTGCTTTTTTAACGTTTTCAAAAATTAAGGTGGTGGGGGGGGTTCCGCCCCCCACCAAAATTTCAAGCCCCCCAAAATGAAACTCTGGGTACGTCCCTGCCCAGAACCCCCAGCCGACGCTTCGTGTCGCCTTTGCGCCGCTACGCGACGCAGTTACGGCGCTTCGCACCCTAACACCCCCTAAGACATTGGCAGACCGCCCCCCCCTCGGCAAAATCCTATATACGCGCCTGGTATGTATATAATCTTTAATTAAATATAAGACTATGGATTAAAGAGTTTGTGATACTTGACTTTATAATTAAGACAATAATATTACTATTCTATTATTACGTAATTATTAAAAAAACTATGATTTCTAATTTTCAAATTTAAAAAATTTTGGTCTCCACCCAGGGGTGGACCCCCCCTTAGCGGACCCGACCAAAAACATCTATGCTGCTGACACGCCGACATTTGAGGATACCCCGGACACCTCCCTAAAATTTAGGAGTTCCAGTACTAAAAACGCTAAAAATGATGTATTTGGGATATGGCATATCTTTTTGGGGGATCAATTGTGGTACCAAAACTATTTTAGAAATTTTGAAAAAATGAGAAAAAAAGTTACTAAAATGACCTCTAATTGCCTCCACAAACTATTAAGTTTTGAGGCAAAAGAGAACCCGACCAACCGCCAGAGAGACGCGAAGAGCAAAGTCCCAACAGTAGAACGTCGAAACAGTCAACTCGGAAGTTTCACCTCGTTTTAATTCGAATGTTAAAAAAAAAAACATTAAGCAATAAAAAGCTTAAAAATGCAATAAAAAAAGACTTTTTGACCTTTTTTAAAAGATTTGCTTATGTTTTTTATTTTTTCACTCCTATTTTTCCTTTAAAATCGAAAAACGATAAGGGTAAAATGCACTCCAGAAAAAAACGATATGGGTATTTTGCGTTTCTCGGATTTTAACCCCCCCTAATTTGGGTTTAACCATCCCGCTGGACCAACTTTCACATGTATGGATAAGAGGGTCAAAAGCGAACCAGGGAGTGTTAACCCCTCTCCCCCTGGCGTGCCCATGTATGGTATAATCCCCCTGTCCACCTATGTCTAAAACACTTAGTGTTTTTGACACTGACAGTAAACACAGACAAAAATTATACTCACAGTAATGGCGTCGGAAGAAAGAGGGTGGTACGGTGTCGAAATAAAAACAAATTTTGAATAGCAGGCGCAGGGCTAGACATTTTCAACAGGAGGGTTCCAAAATTTAAGGCAAGGTAGGGGGTTTACTGAACCATATATTGCCCTTAACGTCTGTGGTTTTATTATTGAGGAGTACCAGTATAACACTAAAATTTTAAGCAGCATTTGGTTTTGATGCGTATTTGATTTTAGATAATCCCCAAAATTTTCGGAATACTAACCAACCTATGAATTTTCGGAAAATCATACCTGGGAAGTTTGCGGTTATTAGCTACTTTATTGTCTACCTTTCTTGTCGGCACTTAATGGCAAGTTTACCTTTAACCAGTTGATTTTTTTGTCTCTGTCTGACTGACTGATATGGTTTTTTAGTAAATCGAATAACAAAACTTTTTAGCAGTAGTTTTCAAAACAGTCAATTGAATTTTAAACACAGGAAAAAACGAAACGTAAATATTATACCAGTAGCACAAGTGAAATGAGAGTAGATAATTTTATCTGCGTCCGGATTCAAATCCACGAACATTTTTAAAATAAATTCTCTGGCAGTTATCGGATCACGGGGTGGACCTAAAAACACAATTTTTTTAAAATACAGTATTCAGATAAGACTATATGAAAATCTTCATCGAATTTTCGATTTGCAATTATGAGAAGAAGAGAAGGAAGGGATGTTTAAGATGGCTACATGGATCGTATTTGCCAGCTTATGGTATTCATAAATTTTAAAAGCGGTGTTCCCGGTAACCCTAAATTTTAGAATAGGCACCTAAGTGGAAATTTCCGTAACTTTTTGAGGAGAGGATATTAATTTTTAGCCCCTAAG
This sequence comes from Microlaimidae sp. YZB2_3, assembly GCA_030248175.1. Taxonomy (NCBI): domain Eukaryota; kingdom Metazoa; phylum Nematoda; class Chromadorea; order Desmodorida; family Microlaimidae; species Microlaimidae sp. YZB2_3. Next base: position 3,013 of record JASAMX010026022.1, read on the forward strand.
GAAGGTTTATAAGTTGGATCGGAATAGAGCGAATTTTTAGAAATTTAGAGAAAATTGTTAAAATGAATTCTAACTTCAAGCTTGTGAACACTGCAGACCTGTTGCACTGCCCTCGGGGTTTTATTGGGGGGGCACGGGGGCATTTTTTTAAACGAGGGGGTAAGCTGGAGAAAAGAACAAAAAAAGGAAAAAAAAAGGAGAAAAAGAGAAAAAAAGGAAAAAGAGAAAAAAAGGGACAAAAATACGAAAATAAGGTAAAAATAAGTCTAAAATGACTTAAAAATGCATTAAAATAGGCTAAAAACTGCAAAAAATTTGCGATGATGGCGTCATAATAGGTAAAAAATGGCGCCATAATTTTTGGGTACTTTTTCATTTTTTGGTGGGGGGGTCAATAAAACGGGGGGGTTATTTCCAGACCATGCACAGGCCTGACACTGTATATACGTGGTAAGCATCGCAGCGTAAAGGTTGCTGACATCAGTGGCGTAGCCAGGATTTCATTTTATGGGGGGTCTGGGAGGAGAAAAATTGTCACATAAGCGGCCCAAAGCGCCGCCACCTGCGCCGCGTAGAGGCGCAAGCCAACGCGAAGCGTTGGCCGGTGGTATGGGAGGTGTCACCCCAACCGCCGGGGGCGAATTTGTTAAAATAATGTACTAAAAGCTGCTTTAAAAATCGTCCACTGATCGCGTGAACATACATTTTACTTTTGTTTTTTTACCTAATTTCTACACAACATACATTTTACTTTTGTTTTTTACCTAATTTCTACACAATTTTGTCTGATCTTCAAAATGAAAATGTACACAATGAAATTGTATACAACAAAACTATCTATTGGCAATGAAATTGTATACAACAAAACTATCTATTGCCTGATGCCTTAAAATTTTGCGCAGGAGTATGGTTGAAGTTATAATAACACAAAATATCACTAAAAATATTAGTTATACTAATACTGTCTATAAATCTGACCTTCCCGCGTAGCAGGAAAAATTTTTCTATTAATTAGCTTCTGGTTATAGAATGCACTAAGATTTGTATTAAATTTTTATAACACAATATTCGAAAAAAAAGGAAACACCTATACAAAATGCTACATTTCGCGAAGAAAGAAAGCGAAGAAAGAAAGGCGGACAACCCCACAAGTATAAAAACCATTGTTAAGAGGTTTATAACAGCCATTACCAAAATCTAATTATATAATATGAGTTTCAACATGTTCATAGTATTGAAATTCAATATCTAAGGCAAAGGCATATGCCTTAGCTATGTAATTGAATGGTAAAATCCATTGAAATTAGAAAACTAATATAAATTATCAATGTAAATTTCCCGCGAAGCGGGAAAATTTTAGTTTTTTTGTATTTTCATGCTTTTGGAACGCATTTGGAATGTTTCCGAATTTATTTTTTAAAAAAATTTTCTGCCAAAATTCAAAAAAAAGTAGAGGGAAAATTAAAAAAAAAAATTCACTTTACGAAAAAAAATTCACTTTTTCTGGATTCCAAGGGGGGGCGGCCACCCCCCTGGATACGTCATTGGCTGACATTGTTTCGTTATCAGTATTGGACGAAATGTTTTTATCTAGAGAGATAGTGAAATATTATTTTCAGCCTTTCTGTAGTTGTTTCAAAGCCTGCCTTTTGCACGATCTGCCAGCTGAGTAGGGGGAAAGAAGGAGGTTGAATGCATAAATTGGAAGGAGCGGTGGGTACCCTTCTGGAATATCAAGAAATAATTTAGAATCGTCCGAAATAGAATCTCAATTAATTAGAGCACTAATGAACAATACGTAACTGAACGAAGTAATACCACATATAACATTACTATGGCAAAATGAGCCAATGTCGTTATAAAATACACGTGACTGTGACTCATTCTGTACTTAAATGAGTTCCGTTTTAAATTTAAAATGAGTCACAGACACACCTATTTTTATACGAACTGTGGCTCGTTTTGCCATATTACGACGATAAAACTTTACGCATGGCGAAAACAACAGCCGGTGGCTGAAATTAAGGCAAGCCAAATTTAAATCAGTTACCCTAACTAAATTATAATTGCTTTCATTATTTAAACCACTGATATCTCAATACATAAAAAACCTAAATTACATAGTAATAAAACAAGTACAGGCTCGGCAGCGATAAATAACTGAGTTGAAGCGAGAAAACTATCAGAATTTCTTCTTAGCAGAAAGAATTGGGAGAATAGATTGAAATTCAATTATTTAAGAAATTCGTTGGTCTTAGAAGAACGATGATTGCGTAACCGGACGATTTATTTTAGAAGACCGTTTCTTGGGTTTTTATTTAATCAGACTGTTTAAAGTATGATTGGACGAATATAATACGAAATCCAATCCAATTATTCAGGAAATTCGTTGGTCTTAGAAGAATGATTGTTTAATTTATATCAGAAGATGGAGTTCTGGGTGTTATTTTGTCGGGCTGTTTAAAGGGGAGTAAAAGCTGCCGCCGCTTCGGGAGCTGCTAGTACGGCGTCGCTGCGGTTGTTCTGGTTTGGCCTAAAAGATCAATAATATTTATTACATATCATACATCGCCGTTACTACGGCAAAATACGCCACAATTCATACAAAAAATAGCACAATTCGTATGAAAAAAATGCGACTGTGCCTCATTATAGATTTTAAAAAGCAATTTATTAACTAGAGAATGAGTTACAGTCATGTGTATTTTATAATGACTGAGACTCAATTTGCTCTAGTGACCATAGGTGAGAAAGGGGGGCAGAGTGGGGTCCACCTTACCCCTGGCCTCGAAATTTTGGGACCCCTCCCTAGACGAAAACCTAGGGGGCCCCCCTCCCCCCTCGGGAAAATTTTAGGTACTTTTTTTATACTAAATTTTCTTCCAAAAACGTGAATTTTTAACACATACTCATGTCTTTACACCCTTTTAACACTGGAATATCGCTTTTTATTTAATAAAATGTAGTATTATCCTATAAAAAGAACAATTATTAAAGTTATTACGGTTTAAAACTGTTTTGATTTAGACACCGGACCCCACCTGACCCCCCTCTAGATTTCGAAATTTCGCATCCCAGGTCGACCCCCCCTAAACAGCTAGGGGGGGGGTTCCGGACCCCCCCTGGAACCCTCCTCCTAGAATTCAAAATTTGATTTACCCCGGGTAACCACCCCCCTAGCTTCCCAGACCGAACTCACCTAGTATGTTAGTGACGACGATATATTCAGCGGAAGGGTGTAGAAGTGGGAAGAAAACGTTATCTTCCAAAAAAAAGAAAAAGAAATCACCGAAATACCCCGGTTTGTATAACCTGGTTTTTAAAATCTGCAGCTTTCCAATTTTAAAAACACTAAAAATTGGGTTTTGAGGATACCCGTTCTTTCCCCCAAAATCCGGGAGGCAAATAGACAGAAAAGTTGAATCACCCACCGCACACCCTTTAAATCCGAAAGTTTGAGGTGGAAGGTCTTACCAGGTTGCTACAGTTGTAATGAGTCAAATTCAATACTAATTTAACGTGACTATGACTTATTTTATTACATGTTGATATTACTAAAAAATTTCCGTAAGTTTTTAAAATAATTTTTTTTACCCAAATGTGAAATTCGTCTCCGTCAGCGACATTTAGCGTCCACAAAACTTGTTTAGGAAATTTCAACTCTTCTACACCTGAAATACAAACATTTATTATAATCGTAAAAAAACAGACCTTCGATTAGCTAGCTACCCTGATAGATTAAAAATTACACATGTTACCATAAGTGAAAACGGTCCGGGAAGCTAGGGGGGTGGTTACCCGGGGTATTTGAATTTTGAATTCTAGGGGGGTCCCAGGGAGGTCTGAACCCACCTACCTTTTTATGGGGGGTCGACCCGGGGTGTAAAACTTTGAAATCTACAGGGGGTGTCAGGTGGGGTCCGGTGTCCAAAGCAAAACAGTTTTAAACCATAATAATTTTACTAATTGTTCTTTTTATGGGATAATACTACATTTTATTGAATAAAAAGGGATATTCTGGTGTAAAAACATGAATATGTGTTAAAAATTCACGTTTTTGGAAGAAAATTTAGTATAAAAAAGTACCTAAAATTTTCCCGAGGGGGGAGGGGGTCCGCTCCTAAACTCTAGGGGGGCGGGTATGGTGAAAAAAATTGGAAATTTGGAGGGGGAGGGGGCCCCCTGGATTTTTGTCTAGGGGGGCCCCAAAATTTCGAGGCCAGGGGGGTGGACCCCACCCTCCCCTCCTTCCTTTTTTCACCTATGCATGTTACGAGTGCATATGTGGGGAATAAATGCAGATGCGAAGGGAATATAAAATGTAAATGTAAGATGCGGCGAATATAAAATGCCTGCGAAGCTACAGAGCGACTTTTTAAACTCCCTGACTGTGTTATCAGTCTTAACCCCTGTTGTTTTTGTTCAAAGCCAGGGCTTCAGGTTATTCATTCGAGGAACCTGACCGCATCCACTGGTCTTTCCCAAAGATCTTCTATTTTGAGTGTCGTTTGATGTTGAGGGCATATGAAAAGGTGTTTTACGTCATGTGGTTTGCCCCTGCAGTGGAGGCATTCATTTTTAACGGAGTTGTTGATTCTGGATTTGAATGAGTTGAGGCGGTGGCAATGTCCGGATCTGAGTTGTGTCAGGAAGGTTCTCGACTTTCTGGGGAGTTTTTGCTTGCTTGTGTTGATTGGTGGCGGTTTTCATTTTAATAGTAAGTTAGGTTGGAGTTGCGAAATGTTTTCTTTGACGAAATATGAGTGGATGTTTGATTGTATGGTTTTTTCTGAAAGCATGTGGTTGTAGAAACTTTTGGCTGTTGGTCCAAGCTTTGATTGGAGGGTGTGCTTCATCTCTCTTGATCTATGGTCATTGGCTGTGATTCTGTTAGATGGACGTGTTGGTTGCATGGCTTTTGCTAAAAATTGTGTTGAAAAAAGGTTGGTGTGGCTTTCGATTGGTAGGACTTTAGTCCTAAAAGTAGCCTTAATCCCTAAAACCCATCCCCTTAAAAAAAAACAAAAAAAACACAATCTACGCTCACCGCACATCCCCACGGCTTCTTTGTCCAAATAAAACAGTCGCATACGATTGGGAGTCAGGCCGCCTGCGAAGCTCCGGAGGGACTTCTTGAACTCCCCCACCGTGGTGTTGAGAGAAACGGGGCGGGTGTCCGCGGCCGGCGGCTCACCGTTGTCCTGGTCGAATACCAATTTGACCACGGCGGAGTCCTTGGGGCTGAAATCGATTTCCGGCAGAGGGGATAGGCGACCGTGGATGGGTTCCAATTCGTAATATCTGAAATGGGCGCGCATTAGTGTGATTGAAGCAAAAATGTATAAAATTCCTATTATAAAAAAGTGCGGAAAAGTAGGCCATTACAATGAGCCTCTCCATTTAAATGACACATTATTAAACCAACAGTATTAAACCAACACGGAAAAACTCGTGCGGCCCGGACAGTATTACACTTGTGAGTATAATATAAAGTGAAATTAAATCAATAAATGCCTATTATAATAGCTTCCTCTCCATTTTAACTCGCCGAATTAAAACGGCTACTATGCCATTATAGTGGAGAGTGTCATTTAAATGGAGAGGCTCATTATAATGGCCTACTTTTCCGCACTTTTTTATATAGCAGTTGCACATTTTTCGGTATATTATATATTTTTGATTGAAGTAACTGACTTTAATTCGAAGTAAGTCTAATTTTGACCTATTTTTGCCTTCAACAAAGTTATCAAATAAGCTACGTATGGCTAGATACATCATTCATGAGCGTAGCTGTTGTTCTTGGAGGGAGGTTTAGCTAGCCCCCTTCCCCTTTGGGGCGCCAAGTTAAAAATATGGGGGTGTAAAACGGCCAGTTTTTAAAAGTTTTCTCGCTCTTCGCTCCGCTGAATGATCGATTAATTATTAGTTTCCACTTAAAATGTTTTGTAATCTTGCTATGACCACGACTGACCTACCCCATTCTTAATGTTTTTTAATCTTGATACGACCACCCTTTTGATTGCTATTTATATAGCAAGTTTAAAAATTAAAGGTTAGGAGAAGTAATTTCAAAAACATTTTCTCGCTAAAAATTTTAAAACAATTCTAAAACATTTAAAATTCAAAAGCACTTTGCATCGCTCAGCTGTACTTCAATGTACTCATTTTTCAGTGTTAATGTTTTGGAAATCAAAAATTTTAAGGTATGAAATTGTTTGTAAAAAATTTTTTCTTTGTTTTATAGACATAATATTTTTATTAAATAATAGGAAAATAATGAAGTATGCGGCATAAACAAGTTAATAAACACTCCGCGTTAACAAGTCAATAAACAAAATAAAATTAAATCCATTACCTGTCCAGTATTTCGTCTCGCCCGCTGTAAAAGCTCTTGATTTCCGCTTACACAAATAAGGTTTACTGTGCATAGTTAGAGGTCGTTCATTAGGTGTTTATCAAGATTTATTTTATTTCACATGTCTGGTTTCTTGTCCCGCTAGCTGTACAAGCAAAAAAATGGAACGCTTTCATAATAAGGTGGTTTACTCTCCATAGTTAAGTGGTGTATTAGGTGTTTATCGCAGACCGGTGCACTGCCCCCTCGCCCGGGTTTTATTGGGGAAACGAGGGGGGCAAGCAGGAGAAAAAAAGAAGAAAAAAAGAGAAAAAAGAAGGAAAAAAGAAAACAAGGGACAAAAAGAAGACGAAATTTAAATAAAAATAGGTCTAAAATGGTTTAAAAACCATTGAAATAGGCTAAAAGCTGCAAAAAATTGGCGATAATGCGTCATAATTTTTGGAAACTTTTTCATTTTTGAGCGGGAGGGGGGCACAGCCACTAATATTCCGGGGGGCATTTCCAGACCGTGCATAGGTCTGTTATCGTGATATATTTTATACATTACCTTTCCGGTTTTTCGTCCCGCCCGCTGTAAAAGCGCATGAAGAAGCGTTCCGCGTCCACTCGATGGTCCTTGGTCACCGCGGAACCGTTCAGGAGCTTCAGGGAGGGCAAGTGAGCCGTGACCAAATGCCTTCGCTCGTCTTCAGTAAATTCCTACAACAATAATTATGAAAATTTGTTGTTTCTTATTTTTGTTGATGTTTTATAACTTGAACGTATTTCTTCTGGGCAATTATGCTTCATAGACAGACATTTTTGCCATTCATTTTAGACACTATATAGGCAAATACTATATATTCTTCGGTGATTCAATGGGTCAGGAAAGACTGGGCCCACATTAGTGTTGGCGAGCAGGAGTGCAATATATTATTTGTTTATAAGCATGGGGCTAATACGTGTTGGGGGTTGAGTTAAGGCTGGTTCATACTTATGACAAAACGTCTTTTGGACAAAGTCCAAATTACAAACGTCCTTTGGACAAAGTCCAAAGGACAAAAAAGCGTGAAAACGTTGGACTTTGTTGAAAGACAACGTGTTCATACTTTTTTGTCTTTTGGACTTTGTTCAAAAGACAAATTTCAAACAGCATTCATACTTCGTCTAAAGGAAAAAGTCCATAGGACGTTTTGGCTTTTCTAAAATTATCCTTTTGACTTAGTCCAAAGAACGTTTTGTCATAAGTATGAACCAGCCTTTAAGTTGTACATGTAACTGAACTGCGCATTTTTTTGAAACTACAATGTATTTTAATACTTTCAAAAACTTTAGATTAATTGGGTTTACGTACAATTCCTTAATCTTGTAATCCGATCAGATCAAATCTAAACAATTGGAATTTTCAGCGAACATATATTTACAAAAATACGGAATGAGGGGGCTGGGGCGAATCACTTAATCATGTAGCTTCAGAACTTCGAATATAACTCTGGTTTTAAACTTATTCGTAAAAACTACAATCTGTAGGAATGTGCACCACATTACGTCATTACTCTGACATAATGAGTCAGAAGCGTCGTAAAATACTTGTGACTGTGACTCTTTTTATCATTAAATACACAAATTGTATCAACAAAATAAGTCAAAGTCACGTTGATTTTATACTGATTTTGACTCTTTGCGTCAGAGTAAAGACGAAATATTTAAGTAAGTGGTAAAATTATCTAAAAAGGGTGTAAAAACATATTCATGTTTTTACACCCTTTCTATACCTGAATATCGTTTTTAATTAATAAAATGTAGTATTATCTTATAAAAAAACTATTATTAAACCTTTAATGGTTTAAAGGTATTTTGCTTCGGGCATGGGACCCCACCTGACCGCCCTCTAGGTTTCAAAATCTTCCATCCCGGGTCGACCTTCCTAGAAAGCTAGGGGGGGTTGACCCCCTAGGACCCCCCTCCTAGATTTTGAAATGTCATTTACCCGAGGTAAACACCGCCCTAGCTTTTTGACCGTGTTCATTTATGATGTCATTATTGCACTCACTAAATAATTATAACAACCCCGCTTACCTCTAAAAGCGGTATCCGATTTATTCTCAGTTCGCTAAGCAGCGGTAGAAGTCTAAGTTTTTCTATTTCCGCCCATCTTTTGATTGCCCACTCGTTCATGTTCAAGGAGCGCAGGCTGCCCCACAGGTCTCTCAGCTCTTCCTGGAGCTCCCTCCTCGTCACTTCCGCATCTGAATGGCTAGTATAGGAAGCGGACGCGCCGGAAATCGTTTCGATATGATTCCCTACCGCCACCTAAAATTATGATGATAAAAAAGATAAATTATTATATTTGAAATCACTAACATGAATATGAGTCTGACAGGAATTAAAGTAAAAAAAGTAAACAATTACAATTCACAAACCTGTAAACAGGCTTCCAATCTTTTGGTTACCGTAAATATACGGTCAAATAAAGAAGTGGGTTCCCAGTGCTAATGCTACTAACAATAGGAATTTAAGGTTTGCCCCTAAAATCCGGGATGTTATTTTAACCTAGCAACCCACAAAATTGTTTTATTTAAAAAAATTTTTGTGCAGAGGCCCTTCGAAGACCATTTTCCACTTTTTCAAACATAGCCTAGGTGGAAAGGCGGGAGTTAGTCCAAAAATTTAAGTCTTGAGCAGGGGCGTTTATACCAAGATCAGGGACGAAGAAGGGTCTAGAACGAGGGAGAATTATGTTTAAAGGGTCCGGCCACCTTCTATCTCCTGGGAACGCATGTAGTTTCGAGGGATAAAAGCATAAAACTAAGTGTTGTCATAATAGTATAAAAAGACACTAAAACACTTTGTTAATTAACAAAATAAAATCAATGATGGAGAATAAATAAAAAACACCTCACGCAGCTAATACAACCAAGTGTTATTAATTTTATTAGTTTAGTGGTGGTGTTTGCATAAATTAATTTTTCTTATCCAACTCGACATTACACGAGTACCTAACCTAACTGCCGTATTCCCTTTCCAAACCCAGACCTGTGCACTGCCCCGGGTTTTATTGGGGAAGGGTGCAATTCCAAAACGGGGGGCAACTTTTTGAACCGAGGGGGGGGGGCGATAAAACGGGAGGGGGCAAGCAGGGGCGAACGAGAAAAAAAAAAGACCAAAAAAAGAGAAAAAAAAACTAAAAAAAAGAAAAAAAGGACAAAAAGCGAAATTTAAGTAAAAATAGGTCTAAAATGGCTTAAAATGCATTGAAATAGGCTAAAAACTGCAAAAATTTCGCGATGATGGTGTCATAATATGTCAAAAAAATTTTTTAACTACTTTTTATTTTTGGGCGGGGCAGAGAGGCAATAAAACGAGGACGGGCAAATCCTCCAATAAAGCGGGGTGCATTTACAGACCGTGCACAGGTCTGCAAACCTGCTAACGAAAAAAAAGCTCTACCAAAGACTCGAGAGCCGGGAAGAGTCGGCAGATCCTCTTTAAGTGTTCCCAGCGGTGGATGGAGCACTCGTTCAAATGGAGGACTCGAACGGACCGGAAAAGACGCCGATTATTGTCAGACGGAAGAGCTTCCGAAGAATCGTAGCAGTTCAAACTGAGATGAAGCTCTTCCAAGCTAAAATGATAGGCTATTTTAACTTGATACAGTGTTTCAACTAAAAATACGGGATATGGATAAATATTTTTGTAGTCTAGAAGTATTACAGACGTGTGCACTGCCACCCCCCCTTTTAGGTTCCAAAACGGGAGGGGGGCACGGGGCAGACAAATTTTTTAAAACGGGGGGAGGGCAATAAAACAGGGGGAGCAAGCAGGGGAGAAAGAAAAAAAAAAAGACGGAAAAGAAGGGACAAAAAAGCGAAATTTAATTAAAAATAGGTCTAAAATGGCTTAAAATGCATTGAAATAGGCTAAAATATGCAAAAATTTCGCGATGATGGCGTCATAATAGGTCAAAAATGACGACATAATTTTTGGGTACTTTTTCATTTTTGAGCGGAAAAGGGGGGCAATAAAACGGTGGGTAGGGAGTGGGCAAATCCTCCAATAAAGCGGGGGAGACATTTCCAGACTGTGCACAGGTCTGATAATATAACAGGAATAGGAGGGTAGTGTTAAGTTGAACAAAATTCACTCATAACCTTCTCCCGCAGAGAACCTTTTTTAGCGTATTTGCTACAATTCATTTAAATGCCGCCGAAATGAATGCTAGGTTGACTGTCTGTTCGGCAAAAGCGAACTGTAAAATTATGGCAAACACTAAATTCCACCGACTCCGACTCCGTCCAAAATCTACCCTAATTTAGCGTAATTTTTAGTATTATGCAAATTTTATTCTAAGCCTAAGCTTAACCTGCACATCAATATATAATTTGCAGGAATTTGAGGCGAAATCGGAGTCGGTGGAATTCAGTGTTTGCCAAAATTATTAGACAATATACACTCGACTGTTGCAGACATAATTTTAAAACTGAACTGTGAAATTACAGAAGAAAAGGACTAAAAAACAGGCTCTTTTGCTACTAAAACCAGCGTCAAACCATGCGTAAATTTTAATGCAAACTTGGTGACTATATATAGCTGCGTCCTATTATAAGTCCCTCTCATGACCATGACCCGACGTATTAACATATATCGATAATGATTACTTGGGCATGAGTTTGATGAGTTCGAAAAGTGCGTCCCATCTGATCCCGGTCCCGTTGAGAATGAGGGAGTTCATGTGTTTCAGCGTCATTTTCGGCGGGGTCTTTAAAGGCTTCCGGTAGAGCGGATTGTGGCTTAAGTTACAGTGCACCAACAGTGGCATGTGGGAAAGCATCGTATATACCTAAACACAAAGACGTAACCAGAGAGGAGGGACGGCCACCCCCCACCCCCAAAAAAATGGTCGCCAGATAGTAAAATTGGGGGCTTTTCAGAGGCCAAAAATTCAAAATTTTATAGCACCTCACTAATCGCTTGGCGCCAACCTCTAAAATAGTTTTGGTACCACAATTTATACCCAAAAAGCAAAAAAAATTTCGCTTCACTTCTCTGAGCGGTCAAGTTCCATACTATAATGCGTACGCATATTTCTTGAAATTTATCTTACTTAATGTTATTAAAAAAAGTACGATAATTTTAATAAACAATAAGTACTACACATCAAGAAAAACAAACAATCATATTTGGTTGATTTGTATATATAAGTTTCCCCCTATTAAAATTTCCAACCGCCTACAACAATGGCTTGGTATTTTTTCCATATAGGCACGTACCCTAAAAAACATGGAGATGCTGCTCATCTGATTTGGTTTACAGTGTGGGTGTAGCCAGGGGGCCTTAAAAGTCTCCAAATCCAATTTTTTGTGAAATCCAGGCTCTACCAATGTCTGCTAATGTAATTTTTAACTAAGAAAACATGTTTTTACTGCTAAAAATATTAGATAAATACGTTATTAGGGCAAAAACAGTGTATTATTATACAGAGCTTTATCTACGTTTATCCCTGCTGTTTAACCTTTTCAAAAATTAATCTTTCCAAAAAAATTTTGGGGGAAGGGAGGGGGGGGAGGAGCGGAGCACCCAGAATTATTTTTTTTTGTACTGAAATCCACCCCCCTCCCAAAATGAAACCCTGGGTACGTTCCTGCCTAAACAGATATGTGAAAAGATCTGTGCACTGCCCCCAAAGTTTTATTGGGGATGGGACAATTTCAAAATGGCGCGGGCCTCAGCGCACAAGGGGCAATTTTTTGAAATCGGTGGGGGTGGCAAGCATGGGAGAAAGAGAAAAAAAAGGGAAAAACAGTTTGGAAATGTCCCCAATGCCCCCCAGGGGGGCATTTCCAGACTATGCACAGATTAGTGTTTACTGTATACATAAGTGAGCATGGAGGGGGCAGAAGGGGACCCCTCCTTGCTCTTCTCTGGATTTTAAATTTAACCACCCTGGGTGGATTCCCCCTCCCCAAAATTTGGCGCAAAATTTTTGAATACTTTTTTAAAAATTTCAAGAAGTCTGTCTATTTTTACATTTTTAAAATTTCTTTTACAAAATAGGTTTATGGGTTTTTGGGGCGCTTTTTTAGCTTCTGATAACCATTTTTTCATAAATATGTCCTATTAAATAAGAAAATTAGAAAAAAGGGGGTCATTTCGGTCACTATTCCAAAAAAACAACACACTTTTCCTTAAAAAACACTTTAAAAATCGATTTTAAAACAATTACTTCTGAAGCTCTTTAAATAAAAACATTTTTGTTGTTGTTGTTGTTGTTGTTGTTGAATAACCTGAAACTTATCTTCTCTATGCAGATTATGCAAAGGGCAGGCGCTAAGACAAGCCGGGAGATGTTGGCAACCTTTACCGCTAGAGTGTTCACTACATGCAGTGTTCACCCATTCCGAGGTCTTTGTCTAAAGGATTTTTTAAGTCGCGCCTAATATTGATCTTACTATTTAACGTCGTACATGGTCAGTATTATAGGTGTTCCTGCAAGGCCAGTGGTACAAACTCCACACACAAAAGATATAGAGCTTATTTGTCCACTGGTTTGCTAGATGGAAAACTGCCATGTGTGGCCGACGTACAACAACAAACACTCTAGCCATGCCACGCTGGACACATTTCTATAAAAGAAAAGATCCAGCAACCAGGTTTAGGTGGTAGTGGAACCCGTAGGCCCGTTAGGTGCTGCCCGAAGGTCAGCACAGTCCTGGTGGCTCAATGGCACAAAAACATTTTTAAACTCTCAAAACGTTTTTCTACCTATATAACTACCGGTAGCATAGGTCACCGAAGGGGGGGTG
>JASAMX010026023.1:0-11561 GCA_030248175.1 Microlaimidae sp. YZB2_3
AGACGGGCTCCAAAACCCGCCAAGCTGACAGAATAAAAATTGACAAAATAAAAATAAAAAAACATAAACTGACGGTAATGATTGAGTTTTTGGGAACAAAAATTTAAATCTCGCTGTAACAGTTAAAACGAAGATCTTAAAACTTTTTATTAATTCCATAAGACGTTTCAGCTTCGAACGGATGCCATCATCAGTTACTAACATAAATTATGAGTTATAATAAGCTTAAGTATAGTATTTAATAAATAATATCCACAACTAATATATGAAACGCGAGATATAAAACATTACAATGCAGTTAGGGCCGGTTCACACCAGAGTGGCAGCTGATAGGTGACGCACAGCGCACACAGTTTACACCCTAGCAACAATGAGAGTGTAATGATGTAAACGCGCGCGTGCACTATCCACTATCCACTGCGACTCTGGTGTGAAGCGGCCTTTACAATCAATAGTTATCTAAAAAAATCATAATTAAGTAAAAAAGATATATAAAAATTGTGTAAAATTACATAAAACTTATTTAAAAAAAAGGATTTTTTAGATAAAATTAAAAAAAGTTTTAAAAAGCGCAGTAAAGAATAAAAAGCACGACAATGATAATAGTTTTTGGTCGTTAATTTTGGGTTTGTAAAATTGAATACAGAGACTTTCTTTGATTTTTAAAGCAAATTCATTCTCTCAGATATCTCAGAGTGTTTTAAAATATTTCATAACAAAACAAGCATAAATCCAAATGATTTATTTATTTTTAATAAAAATCCTACTCGGAATCATTCTTTTTAAGTAAAAGTGCAAAAAAGTAGAATAAATGAAAGAAAATTTTATTTTAGTAACAGAGTGGTTTCAAAATGGAATTCGTTGAAAAAAGAACAAATCACAGCCACAAACTTGAAGTCTTTTGAAAAAAGTCTTAAACAGGCGGTTTGTTTTAGTGTTTAAAACAAACCTTTAAACCGCATTCAACTAAACTTCGTTTACGTGATCATTTGTAATAGATAGCGACCGTGATCGGTTCACAATTTAGTAATGTTAAATTTTGTTAGTTGAATAAACACTTTGACTTTGACTAATACAAAGAACTTGATTATTTTATAAACATAGAAATTAAAATGTTTAATGGAATTAAATTACCAGATTCTCAGCGTATTTATTTAAACAATATTTTTGAAAATAATAGACCAAAACAAGAAAGAAAGAAAGAAAAAAAAAGAAATCCTTATTTACATAAATACATCTAAAGAAAATACAATACATAAAATCAGTAAGTAGTAATATATAATATGGGCAATAGAAAGAGTACAAAAAAAGAAATTTTTTTCCTTAGGGAGTCATTTAAAATGCAAAATAAAGTAAAGAAGAACACAAGAGCCAAATTGGCTACTTAAATGGTCTTATTAAACTTTAAAAACTTATCGAAATTTGCGTTTTATATTTTAGATTTAAATACTCTGATATTTGTTGCGTGCACACTATCATCAGACAAAGAAGTCCAATATTTGGCTACTCTCATACTAAATAGATTTCTTTTTTAGCTGCCTCTTTTATTGCTTCTGATCAAAGCGAGTATTTACAAACTTCCCCAAAACCACCAAACAAACCCAACACATCCTTTTAAACAATATTTTTGAAAATAATAGACCAAAACAATGAAATGAAATGAAATGAAATGAAATGAAATGAAAGTCCTTTATTTTTACATAAATACATCTAAAGGAAAATACAATACATAAAATCAGTAAAGTAGTAATATATTGAATATGGTGCAATAGAAAGGAGTACAAAAAAAGGAGTAATTTTTTTCCTTTAGGTGAGTCATTTAAAATGCAAAATAAAGGGAAGGAAGAACACAAGAGCCAAATTGGCTACTTAATGTGTCTATCAAACTTTAAAAACTATCGAAATTTGCGTTTTTTATTTTAGATTTAAATACTTGATATTTGTTCGTTTACAATATCATCAGACAAATAATTCCAATATTTGGCTACTCTAATACTAAAATAGTATAATAAATTTCTTTTTTAGCCATAGGCACAAATAACTTTTTATTACTGTCGCTTTTTTCCTTGAAATTTCCCCACAAAAAAATTATCAAAAGATAGTCATTTAGGGATTACAATGAAAACAAATATTTAGATCAAAGGAAGCGTCTTTCCTCAGCGATTTAAATTTAACATACGAATCGTCTATATAGGGAAAGTTGCACCACACAGTGAACAGTCGTTTTAAATCTGCGCTGACTTGCTCCATAATTAGTAGAAAGACCAAAGAGGCAGAAAAACGACTAATAAGACACATAAGCGGCTAGCAAAGCATTAAGGTTTTTAGTTTGAAAACATCGTAGTATTATATTTAAAGTTTTAAAAGCGTTTTTAGCTATGGAATTACAGTGCGCGGTTTGTTTTAATTTATCAGAAACTATAACTCCAAGATCACGCTTTTCCTCATTTGCTGCCAAAGCATTTGACTTTTTATAAAAACAGGGAGTTTGGGATTATTAGTTTCCTATGTATGCAACACAACATTTACCGAGTCTGCGATGTCAAGTTGCCACATTTATGCCCAATTTATAAGACTTTCAACTGATTGTTGTAATAAAAAATTATTTTCATTTTTAAAACGAATTTGGTAGAGTTTGACGTCATCCGCAAAAAGTTTGCACATAAACGTGCTGGAACTCTCGTCTGGTAGGTCGTTTAGAAGTAGTAAAAAGAGTAGTGTCCCTAGCACGGACCCTTGGGGAACCCCTGATAAAACTTCACAAAAAATTCTATGAACTTTCTTGGATTACAACTTTTTGTTTTCTGTTGGATAGAAAGGCTGATATCCAAGCATGGAGGTCGCCTCTAATACCATAAGCGGAAAGTTTAGACAGCAGTTTTACATGAGACACTGAGTCAAAAGCTTTACTAAAATCAATATACACAATGTCAATAATTTGATTTTTTTCGAAAGCTTTGCTCCAAATCAAGTAAAAATATTCTAATAATTGTAAACATGTGGATTTTTTTTGTAGGAAACCATGTTGAGATTTATTAATGATTTTATAACGTTTTAAATAACTAAAAAGTTGATCATAGATGATTGACTCCATCACCTTGCAAGCTATGCAGGTTAAAGAGATCGGTCGATAATTGTTTCCATTGATGGGATCCCCTTTTAAAAACCGGTAGTAACTAGAGCGGTAAGCCAACTAGGAGGTACTTGGTGAGTTTTAAAAGATACTTTAAAAACAGTGGCTAAAGGACAGTGGCTAAATGATTAGTAAAACGTTTAATAAAATTTGCACGAATAGTTCTGAATCCAGAGATCTGTAAAAACTTATGTTCACATAAAAATGGTAGTCAACGGTCAATTTCAAATTTATTATTATTATTATTATTATTATTATTATTATTATTATTATTATTATTATTATTATTATTATTATTATTATTATTATTATTTTTATTATTATTATTATTATTATTATTATTATTATTATTATTATTATTATTATTATTATTAATTATCTTATTATTATATTATTATTATATTATATTATATTATTATTATTATTATTATTATTATTATTATTATTATTTTTATTATTATTATTATTATTATTATGATTTATATTATTATTATTATTATTATTATTATTATTATTATTATTATTATTATTATTATTATTATTATTATTATTATTATTATTATTATTATTATTATTATTATTATTATTATTATTATTATTATTATTATTATTATTATTATTATTATTATTATTATTATTATTATTATTATTATTATTATTATTATTATTATTATTATTATTATTATTATTATTATTATTATTATTATTATTATTATTATTATTATTAATAATATTATAAATATAAAATATAAGTACATACATATACATAAGCCATTATATTTCAAAAACGTACCTATAATTTAAATTTTTTTAACTGGAAATCTTAAAAAAATACGATTTCCCCAGGTGTTACAATAGAAATCAGTTGTAAAAAGTTTTAAAATAAACTATGTAAAAAAACGCAGAAGCATTTTGACGAAAATATTATTTAATTTTCTGTTGATTACACCGCAAAACACCTCTGCTTGCTGGTTGATGCAAAATATCAACAACAAAAATTAACTATGTGTAGGTTTTTTTGCCTTTATTAAAAAAAAACTATAGAAATTTCCAGGTACAAAGTATTAATTTGAACAAGACTTTAAAATACTTATTTGTTTAAAAAACAACTGGAAACAATCACAATTCGCCTTAAATATTATGTTTACAACGCAGGATGAGTCAAATACAAAGTCACTAAAACTTTTGAAAAATCATTATGTTGAGTTTGTAAAATTAAATAATGAAGCAAACATGGGGCTGAAAAATAAACATTTTAATCCATAAAAAATTAGTTGAAAATCAAACTGTAGGTACCTGGTTCTTTCGGTTTTGAGTTCCTCAAGACCGATATTTTATTTTGAGTTTGGCTGATTTTGCAATAACGCCAAAATATAAGCAATTTGCTCCAGAAAAAAAGGCTGACGCATTATTTTGAGTTATTACAGCGTAACTTTGTTCTTTAAACTAACTAAATTCTTTGTTTATTGAAAATCATATTTGATCTCCAATCTTGTGCGTTATTAGCGGCTAAATTTTACGGTAGCAAATCAAAAATCTAAAAATAAGTAACTAAAGTAGTAATTAAGTATTTAAACAACAAAAAAATTAAAAAAAACTGCAGTTGGTATATGGACAAAATAAAATTTCTAGCCAGTTTATTGCAAGTTGGGTTTATTTACTTTTAGCATAAAAAAAATTTATTTTCGTCGACTAAAATTTCTTAAAATTAACTAGTCCTTACAAAAATGATGCGGACTGGGTAAAAACTTGAACTTTGAAATGTTATATATCCATAACGGAGGTTAGAATATGTGCGGGACATATATCGAAGCATAGCTTAGACTCTTGGCTATCTTTTAAAAAGGTCAAAAAAAAAATGTTTTTCGATGACGTCATTAGTACGAGATAAAAAAGGCCGCTTGGTATGCTGTTAAAACATACTTTTTTGAGTTTTTTTTTTTGAAAGTTTGACAGAAATCGGCTCGCTCAAAATTTTTTATAATGCGTTGAATGCGCGCTGTTTTCGCGATTTTTCGCAAATTTTCCCACGCTAATACACTGTCCAAATTATGTATTTTGTTTTGCTTCCTGCTCGAAGTGTGTACGATATTGATCATATGGTTACATATTAAATTTTCGCCAATTTTTTTTCCTTACTTTTGACCTAAAAATTTTTCTTTGGGAGTTGACCCCCCTGGGGCTAGGGGGGGGCAAACACGAATGGCAAAAGTTTTTTTCAAATTTTTTTTTTTTTCAAAACCATCAAAAATGCAAAATTTATCACATATGACGAATTTTGATATATCGTTTGTGTAAAAAAACCTAATATTAAGCTTACAATAAGCTGTCAAAAATGACGAATTTGAAATTTGGAAGGATTCCTAGCCCGTATGCTGGCAGCAAAAATAAATAATATACCGAAAAATGTGCAACTCCTATATAAAAAAAGTTCGGAAAAGTAGGCCATTATAATGAGCCACTCCATTTAAATGGCACCCTCCATTATAATGGCATAGTAGTCATTTTCATTCGGCGAATCAGGAAGCAAAACAAAATATATAATTCGGACAGTGTATTAGCGTGGCGAAAATTCGCGAAAAATCGCGAAAACCGCGCGCATTCAACGTATTATAAAAAAATTTGAGCGAGCCGATTTCACTCAAACTTTCAGAAAAAACTCAGAAAAGTATGTTTTAACGGCATACCAAGCGGCGTTTCTTATTTCGTACTAATGACGTCATTGAAAAACATTTTTTTTTTGTAACCTTCTCAAAAGATAGCCAAGAGTCTAAGCTATGCTCCCATATATGTCCCGCACATATTCTAACCTCCGTTATGGATACATAACATTTGAAAGTTCGAGTTTTGTCGCCAGTCCGCATCTTTGTATAGACTAAGACAGATAGACAGTGAGTACGGCGTTTTTGGAGCCGTAAGCAAGAAGTTTGTATAGACTATAGACAGTGAGTACGGCGTTTTTGGAGCCGTAAGCAAGAAGTTTGGAGACGTTGCGAAAATTTTGAAACTGAAGTTTAAAAGGCACGGGGTCTTTAGAGCCACAATTTCGAGCCAATAAGAAGAAATTGGTTTAATATAGATTTAGTCTTCACTTAGATAAACGTTTTAGCGATTTTTGTTTTCGGTTCCGAATTCCCCACTTCCTACAATTTTTAACTCTAATTTCTAGCTGCAGGTTTCCTTTGCTTCATCGAGTCTGAATCGCTCGAAGAATAGGAAAATCGAAATCAAAAAGAGGCTTAGAGCCAAACGTTCGAAATAGCTAAGCCATATACATAAGGTAAGCCTCAACCCAACCCCAAGCTAAATTTTTTGCTTCAGGCTCTTATTTTCACGGCTTCAAGTTTCCGAAAACTTCTAACGGTCCTAAGATCCTTCCTCGCGGCTCTAAACACCCCTACAAATTGTATTTGAAACTGGTTGGGTTTTTAACGGAAATCGCTGTCGAAGGCACTTAGATCTGAAATCTAAAGCCGAAAATAGAGATCGTGGAACATGAAGTGAAGAACTTGGAGCCGAAAATCCGAAATATTTATCCCTATGGTTTTTTATTAACTTACGTTAACCCATCCTTGACACAAGAACATGTGAAAGTTCCGAAACGTCGGTTAAAATCAAGTATTTACTGAAATTAAAAAAGGGAAATCGCACACAAAATTGTTGAAAATTTCTTCATATATAAGCCTAAGTAAAAACCTAAACCTAACCCCAAACCGTTTTTTTTTGTATTTAGCTCCAGGTTCTCATTTTCGCGGCTCCAGAAGAAACAAAAAATTGATCACAAGCTGTTTTCAAATTTCGATGTAATATTATCTGCAAAAACGAGTTATTACCAAGATAAGCCCATAAGTGCAGCTATTTCGTTTCAGAGTTTTATTAGCAAATCCAAAAAGCGTTTTGAAGAAGGTCATAAATAATTGATTCCAGTATAACCGACATTTTTTTCAATCCATTTTTGACGCTTCGGAAAAAAGCTTAGACTCAAAGAGCAGCTGCTTAAAAAATATGCATTCGAAGTAATATACGTAAACTACTTATGATGTTGGCACAATTTAGAAAACATAACACGATTTTTTTAAACTCCGGAAGAACTAAAACGCTTTAAAAGACCAGAAATTTTAGATAAATTGGTCAATATATCTGTTTTTAAGTAAAACATCCGGCGCATTTACAAAGAAATAATAAGGAGCTTGAAAAATTGAATTCTGAAACTTAATTCATTTTAAATCTGAACTCAAAGTAGTAGTAGTATTAAAATTATATAGTTAAATAAATATATCTTAATATGTGAATAAAATAAATATTAAAATATCTTACAAGTAAACATAGATAAAATTAGTAGTAAAATCTTCGGTATTTAGATTAAATAAAATCCAACGTAAATGAAACTCGTATAGTTTTTACCAAAAGATATCAATTTTAATTTTCATCAAAAATGAATCGAAAATTGGTTAAGCAATGAATGAATAAAAAAGACAAAAATCAAAAAAGACAAATTTTAAAAAACAGAAAAAACCGGAAAACTAGCCTTTTAAATTTAAATATTAATAAATTTTTAATTTTGTTTTTAAATTATACTACATAACCTTTTTTAGTTTAAACACGTGCTGTTTAAAAAAAAATAAAAAAGAACAAACGCATACATTATATATTTTATTGGTCTTCGTATATACGTGTTAAATTTTATAAAAATAATTCATTTTTGAAGTAGAATTTATTTGTTCCTATATTAAATAAACAACAGCCTGTGTTATCTTTTTTTTGTCATTAGAAAAAAAACTTTATTTTGAAAACTTGTTTATATTAAAATCCACATTTCAATATGTAACAAAATGTCTTAAAAACTTTAAAAAACAAAATATTTATAGATTTTCCACGTCAAATATAAATTCAGTATCTAAAATTAGGATTTATCCAATTTATTCTTAACTCCATTGTTATTATACAGATGTATAAACCTGCGCAATTCGTTTTTTGATAAGTTTTGCTTACACGTAAATCCCCACCTAAGACGATTTATGAGTCAACTGGATTGCCCAGCTTCATCGATTTATTTTCATAAGGTAACATTAGATGATAAGTCAACAGTCTCCTTTTAGAAAAAAAACATTTTCCAACGCTATAATTGATATACATCCTGTGAATACCGATAATAAATTTCTTGAATACAAAGTATTCTTGTTTGATTAAATTTAGACACCTAAAATTTTCCGCAGATCTTGTATGGTGCAAACCATATTTAAATAAACGAAATATGATATTAATTAATAATAGCTGCAAGTAAAATAGGGGGTCAAATTTAAGCCAATTGTTTGTCACAAACAATAAAGGCGATAATTAAAAAAATCAATCACAACATTGACAAAATATCATTTAAAATTAATCCTTAAAAAGTATTAGATTGGTCGATTACTTTCTAATTTAGTTATTTTAAAGAAAGGAATCATAAGGTTTTAGCTCATATAATATTTAAATAAAATTTTTCATCATTTTTTTTTAATTATCAAATTCAATTAGTCCTAGCACAAAATAATAAAATTTCAAGAAATAATATTCTAGATTTGTTGGAACTTACATGCAGATTAAGATTATTTCATTATTCCTTTTTAAAATTACACAAAACGCGTAACATAAATAGAAATACCGCTTGAACACAGCGAACGTCATTGACCAAATTATATTTACGAGAGAAAGCACAGTTTGTATAATATAGTGATTAGCGATTAGATGACAAAGATACGGTAGCCCAGTGGTTCGAGTGAATTTTTTTGTTTTCTAGATCCCGGGTTCAAATCTCTTTCTTCTATTCGAGCGTTTTTTTAGTTTGTTTTATTTTAATTTAATTGATTTTACACTTATTTTGAAATTTTAATTTCAATATTTTTGTCTAAATCCAATTCCTAAAATTTTGTATAAAAATTTAATATTGAATGCAAATAAACTAAATTTATTTCTAAAAAACTAAACTTATGCATTTTTATGTTAAAATTTTAAAACCTTAATAAAAAACCTTTATTCCTTATTAATCTTTCATGAAATTGGTAGTTTTAGTTAATTGTGGACTTATTTTTATATATTTGTATGTTTTTTTATATTTATTTTCTATTTTATGAGACTTTTCTAATTAATTTGCCAAAAAACATAAGGTCTTCTTAAAGAAGCATAGCAATAAAACAAAGGAATAATTTGCAGAGGAATTTACGTGTACATAGAAAGCTAAAAAATGCATCGAGTGGAAAAAAAAACTCCAAAACACAATAATTTTATTCCGTAGTAAAAGTTAAAAAACGATTTACAAAACAAACTATCTATATTTAAATTTTGGCACAAAAATAGGGCATTTCTAAGTGTTTAAATAAAGTAAAAATGCCTTGCAGTTCTAAAAAACTAAAAAAAGTGTTAAAAAACCTAATATTTTGAATTTGTCACTAAAGGTATTTTTAGCAGTTGATCAAACTATGTTCATGTCTAGACGCAAAATTCATGTGGCTATAGCTTCAATACAAACAACTCCGGCTATATAATACCCCACATTATTTTTCAAACAAGGATATGACAAGGCCTATTAGAAATCTAATGTTTCAGACCACGCATAGAATACGGTGAAGAGAATATAATATGATTCCTGAAAAGTTAGTCTTTGAAATGCATAAAAAAAATTTAGCAAAAACCACATTTTGAACATTCCTTAGCACTTTTAATAAAAACCTGGAATATGTCTGGTATGGTAGTGACAATCCCTTATATCACTTAAAATTAAAAAATTAAACGGTTGTTTTTGCTATGACCACATATAAAATTTAAAAAAAAAAGTTAAAGAATCTTGTCTAATGAAAAGAATGATACTAATATTTTTTGGCAATTTTAAAAAAATATTATATGTTTATTTCAAATATTTGATATTTATATCAACATTTTCAGTTCAGATTTAAAAGAAATTTTTAACAATAGAACTTTTACAATTTTTAAGAAAATTCAGTAGTGTTTGACTTTTTCCAAATAAGTAGGAAAGTACTCATTTAGGATTTTTTAAAAGCAGAGATTCTTTAATTTGTTTATTAAAATTAAATGAAATCTGTAATTTGTTTCAATGCATTATCAGAAGTTAAAATAAAACTTAATTAACTCTTGAATTGTACTTTATTGATGTTAAAATTAAAAAATAATATTTATTTATAAATCAACTCAGAAAGACTATCATAAGCTTACAAAAATGTATCCTTAAGTTTGATATTAGTATTATTAGTATTTAATGTTAAATCAATTTGTTTAAGCATGAATTTGATTTTTATGTTTACATTAAAAAAACTGCATCGTATCACTGATAACGCTGCGGTAATAAAACGGCCATTACCAAACTTCTGCGATAAAATTTTAAAGCAATATTAATATGATTAATAGTCTATTTTAGCCTTTTGGGTCTTTATGTGACTTATATTTGTTGTTCAGACGTTGAAGGGAAATTGTATCTTGCTGATGTGGTATATCGCCGTTACTACCGCAGAATGAGCCACAATTCGTATAAAATCTATGCGACTGTGAAATATTTTAAATTTGAAACAGAACTATATAAACTACAGAATAAGTCACAGTCACGTGTATTTTACAATGACTGTTGTTCATTTTGGTGTAATGACAACGATGAGTAGAAATAGGGATAACGGGAACTTAGATCTCCGCCTCGCAAGAGCGACAGCTGTTACGTAAAAATTTTTCCGAATCATCGGTCATTTATGATTAAAAATAAGTCAGGATGTGCGAAAGCTTGTTGCATTTAACCCGGCGCGACCTCCGAAAGCTAGAGACCCTCGTTTTTTGGCTATGGATAGCCAAATGCATCGGAAAAAAGTCTAAATGCAACACAGGGCACTTCCGGTCAGTACCTTAATCACATTCATGTAGCAATACATGTAGTTATTACTTCGTTCAGTTACGTATTGCTACATGAATGTGATTAAGGTACTGACCGGAAGTGCCCTGTGTTGCATTTAGACTTTTTTTCCGATGCATTTGGCTATCCATAGCCAAAAAACGAAGGGTCTCTAGCTTTCGAGGTCGCGCCGGGTTAAATGCAACAAGCTTTCGCACATCCTGACTTATTTTTAATCATAAATGACCGATGATTCGGAAAAATTTTTACGTAACAGCTGTCGCTCTTGCGAGGCGGAGATCTAAGTTCCCGTTATCCCTATTTTCTACTCATCGTTGTCATTACACCAAAATGAACAACAGTCATTGTAAAATACACGTGACTGTGACTTATTCTGTAGTTTATATAGTTCTGTTTCAAATTTAAAATATTTCACAGTCGCATAGATTTTATACGAATTGTGGCTCATTCTGCGGTAGTAACGGCGATATACCACATCAGCAAGATACAATTTCCCTTCAACGTCTGAACAACAAATATAAGTCACATAAAGACCCA
>JASAMX010026024.1:0-35000 GCA_030248175.1 Microlaimidae sp. YZB2_3
AGTTTGTAGTTTTTTTGGCGTCAAATCAAAAAATTAAAATAAAAAAATTGATTAATGTACAGATTTTAAGGAAAGTTTGGAATTAGTTACATATAAGCCTGAACAATACCTCGCAATCTATTCAATTAAAAAACTAATTCAGGATTTATTTATTTGCATTTTTAAAAATTTTTTTTTCGATTTTTTTCAATTTTTTTAAAATTTTTAATTCCGTTTTATTTCAATTACCAATAAAATTTGTCCCTTATTTTTTATTAACTTTCCATAAAATTTTAGCAAAAATTGTACTTTTCAAATTTTTTAAAAGAACAAAAACTGTTTTTGACCTTTAAATTGTGTAGCTCAAAATGAAACAACCGGAAAAAGATGCAATTATCACCGTTGAATACATCATAATCTCAGCATTTGATCGTATCATACTGTTTTTCGCCAAAAATTAATATCTAAGTTGATGTTTAGCTTAAAGTAAATATTGTTAAAACTGTGGTGTTCTACCTTGATAGGCATAATTAATTACTCAACATGGCTTACAAATTACTCAACATGAAAATAAACACTGACTTTAAATTAGCTTGAGTGTTATTATTATGTAGAATTTTTTAGCTTACGGTCAAATATAGCTATAAAAATTCAAAATCAAAACTTTGGTAAGTTCAAAAATTCCATTTGATCAGAAAAATACTTTACAATATTCAATTTTATTTCATATGCTAACAAATAAAAATATATTTCATTATATTCGATATTTCACAAAAATAATATAAAAAACAGAAACAATTTTTTTATATAGAAGGACAAGCCAGAAAGAAGGAAACTGAACAATTTAATAACTTTAACAGGCCGGGTCAAGCAGCTAATATTTATTTCACTTTTCAGCAAGCGTCATCCACTGATTAAACTTTATGCGGGCCATCCATTAAAAAACTTAAGTCCGCCGCTGAAATCCGATCTATTTAAATTTCGATGGGAATAGTTCCACGAAATCCGTTTCCACGTACATTATTAATGTTAATCAATTTAACTGTAAAAACATATAATAGGCTAGTAGAATCTAGCTGACCTCGATAATTGCACTATTAAATCGATTATTTAACAACAAAACCATTCAAAATTTTTAACGAAAGCGGTTAATAATAAAGGTGAAAACCCCTTTTTTAATAATTATTTATCAATTTACTCAATTTGAAACCCAAATGCAAACTTTTAAAGGGCTAAATTTGGTTAATTTTTGTATACTTTATAAAAAGGTGGAATTAAAAAAAAATTCTGCGATTTTATTTGTTTTTTTTAACGTCATAACCGCATATCGGCAAACTAATTTTCGACGTCAGCCAGATATAATTCAACCATAAAAGCTTTTATCGTGCGGTTTAAATTTTCGGTCTTCAAATAATATTTTTGGTAGGAAAATTAGATTGTCCTGTTAAAATAGTTTATAAACTTTTAGATCAAAATGTAAGCTTTGTAACCTGGCTTAGGCTTAGGCCAATGGGTATTAAAATTTAAATTACAAAATATAAACTAAAAGAAAGCAAGAACTAAAAGTAAGAACTAAAAAAAGAAAGAAAGCAGTAAAAGAAAAAAGAAACTAAAAGAAAGAAAGAAAGCAGTAACGTTTTCACAAAAAACGTTTTCACAAAAAATTTGACTCCGCACCGCACCTTTAAGGGGCGGAGCTCCAGAGCTCTGAAACTCCCTTTTAAATAGTAGAATAATATTGGAGGGTAATATTGGAGGTTAGATAAATTAGTAGTTGAGATCAGGAATGTTCTGAAACAGAGCGAATCTCCGCTTTCAAGAGCTGTGGACCAACTCCTGGAGCTTCAAAGCTCTTCATTCAATTGCTTAACTAAAGCTAAAGTCTTCCAGGCTAAAATTAAGGGCGTGACCGCTCTCGGCCAGGAAGAAGTAAAAAATAAACCCGTGAGCGAGAAAAATTAAAAAAAAAAGTTTTCAGCGGTTATGTAACCAATTATTATTTAGTTGCGTCAAGTGTTTCTCTGCATGTGATATTTTCTTAAAAAACGAGTGGTTACTTTACTACTCATCTATTTTCACCCTGATAGAATTTATCTTTAATTTATTGCATAATTGAAGTGTAATGCCATAAATTATTTTTTAAATTTTTTTGTATAACTTCGTGACTTATGCTTTTTCTCTATGCTTATGCTTTTTTTCTATTTTATAGAAAATTTACTATTTGCTTATTATTTTGCTGAAAAGTGAAATAAATATTAGCCTGTTAAAATTATTAAATTGTTCAGTTTTTTTGCATTCTGTCTTTCTGGCTTGTTGGACTTGGTCTCTTCACTACAGCAATAAATAGGTTCGAATCTCGCTAAAAGATATTTAACAAAAAGTTTGAATCTTTTTTATTAATTAAGTTCTTTTTTGTTAAAAAAAGTGCATTATTCAGGATACGCTAAATCGAAAATCACAAATTGAATATTTTTAGTATTGTATTTTATTGTTATTTTTACGTTTATTTTATTGGTATCATCAAAGGTGGATAATCTAAACTTTTATTACGACCGTAATAAAAGTTTAAATAATTCACACAAGAAAAATGTAAATAATATATTCGCCAGAGCAGTCGGCCACGTCACACCATTATGGTAAAAATAACAAGAACGCAATGCAGCAAAATTAACTCCCTTGTGGCCGGACGTGCGGCTTTTGGCCGGACGTGCGGCTTTTGGCCGGACGTGCGGCTTTTGGCCGGACGTGCGGCTTTTGGCCGGACGTGCGGCTTTTGGCCGGACGTGCGGCTTTTGGCCGGACGTGCGGCTTTTGGCCGGACGTGCGGCTTCTGGCCGGACGTGCGGCTTCTGGCCGGACGTGCGGCCTGAATTGGATTTTATGATGCACGCTGCTACAGACCGCTGTGACATACCTTTATTAGATTATCCACCTTTGGTATTATTGATTTTAAAAAAAGCTCATATTTTTTTATTGAGAAAATGAAACCACGACAACCGAAATATTTAGCATAAAATTCGCAGTGAAATTTTTTAAATTTTGAAAGTTTATTGAGAAAAATTTCTTTTTGATTTTTGAAAAAGGGAATTGATCTCAGACCTTCTCAATTTTAAACAGTCAGTGTTTAAAAAGCTGATTTTAGTTTACAAGTGTCGATTAAAGTTTTGCGTGTTGGATGAAAGAGACTTCGATCAAGAGCAGCTTGATTACAATGTAGCTCTTTCTAGATTATTTTTGAAAGGTAGTACTTTGAAGCCGTTAAAGTTATATCGACAAAACTATCATAGCAATATTCATTATTTGATAAAAACAATGAATTGTGCGTGTGCATTGCATTTCACTCTCACATCCGTTTACTAGAAGGAAGTGTTTGATTTTTTACAGATATGACAAAAAGGACATCGAGTTTTTTTCTATATCGGGAATATTTGACTTATTTGTAGGGTTACGGAAAGAACAATAAAATCGAAAAAAAATCTTTGATGGCTACCTAGAAACAAAAGAGGTGTAAAAGGGGTAGGGTAGGGTGAGGTTTTTCATACTTTTTCATAGGATTCTGATACTGAAAAACAACATTTTGGGGAAGGGGAGAGATGGCAAGCGGAGATGGTATACAAAAAATTCCGCCGTAGTAAAAGGATAAACATTCCTTCATAAACATTCCTTAGGGTTATGAAACTATCTGGTCTCAACAACCAAAATAAGGAGTGGCAGTTTACTACTAAATTATGTACGATTGAAAATAAACTTTTCGGTATAAAATAATAAGAACCGAAAAAATGACTCGATTTGTAGGCACTTTAAAAAAAACAATGTAAAAAATCGAATTAGGATCTTAACCTTTAGAACGCTCTCAATCGAAACCAAGTGCTGATAATTTTTAAGTTTGATTTTGAATTTCTTATTAATAAAAAAAACGTTAATATACCATCATTTGTGACAACGATAACTTTTAATGTCTATTTCTGTACCAATAAATGTTTCTTAACCATTAAACGCTTAAATTTATCATTAAAAAATCCAATTCCAAAAGCATTATTGAGAAAAAATACGTTTGCAAAAGTATAAACCGTAACCTTAAATCTGAAACGAAAAGTGTGAATCGATAGCCTTAAACCTTAAATTTTAAATCGTAAATCCTAATAGTAAGCAAGGCGGGAAAAGTATTGCCGAAAAATACCAAAAAAATTGGAGCGGGGTAAAAACAATTACAAAAAGCTAACCCACATTAAAATAACTTGTAAAATTGAAGTATTACAAATTATTACCCACCAATTTTCATTGTACAGTAATGCGGTGACAGTTTGACTTTATATAACTAAAACAATTATTAATATATCATGTTTAAATACTATTAATTATATTTGTTAAAAATACATAATTTCTAGGAAGAATTTCAGATTTGATTAATAATATGTTTTTTATAACTAATACGTAATATAAATTTTACAAAAAAGCTTATACCCTCCTCCTTTAAGGGTAGCTAATTGATACAAAAGTAGGAAATCAATTAGCAACCCAACCAGGCTTGGGACTGGCATTTAATCAAAAAGTAGGGACTAAATGGCGGAGTTACCTAACGTTTTTTAATAAAATACTAATGTTAAGATTGTAGACTCAGTGTTAAAAATTTATTTACGATTTAAACCTTAAATCGTAAATCTTAAACCTTAAGTGTGAATTGGGCTTTAGATCGCCGTAGCTGGTATTTTAGAATGGTAATATTACCAAAAATATGATATTACTATATATGTAGTACCTTGCTGATAAAAAACCAGCGAGAAAAAAAATCGCGTTGTAAAACATTTTTTTTCTCATTAAAATCAAACATTATTTTCCAGTAATAAAAAACTAAAGTACTAAACTAAATTATCGCCCTTCTTTACGAATAAATAATAGCCCAGAATTGTCTTTGTGCACAAAATCGACCAATCAACGCAATGGCAGCAGACCGTGTCACGACACAGTTCCAACTTTTCTTTGCGCGGTAAACTCTGAATACCAGCACTGACGAAAGCAGAGCAGCTATGTAAATATAACAACGACCGGAGCGGTTCTTTTCTGCGTTTTAGACGTGTGCCTTAAGAACAGTTTGACAATAAGAACATTCCGAACTCTTTCCAGTTAATATGTTGCACGTTTAAAACGCAGAAAGACAACGCACCAGTCTTGTTAGATTTAGCTGCTCTGCTTTTGTTCAGTGCGGTTGGGTCCGGACTTCCAATTTACACAAAGTAGCGAGACGTGATTTGCATTCTGTGTCTGACACGCGATTATTAAGGGAAAAGAAAACAAGAAGGGACAAAAGCAAAACTAGCTTTTCTACCCGGATTTTCAAAAAAATTCCTCTTTTACTGAATTTATAAAGGGATAAATTGCGCCTGTGCATGAAAATTAGGGGTCCGGCACAAAAGAGTCCCGGCACAAAAAAGTCATGAAAAAAATCGCAGCTGGCACAAAAGAATCCTGGCGCAAAAGAGTCCCGGCACAAAAGAGTCCTGGAGAAAATGCATTCATGCGCCCAAGCGCTGCGAGCGCTGAAGTTGCACAAAAGAGTCCTGGCATAAAATCAATTTTTCACGGCTGATATACAATGTTCACACCTCCTTCTAGTTTTTTATTTGTTTTTTTAATTAGCCTCTTAAGAGGTTGTGTGAAGAATTACGCCGGTAAAAAATTTATGTTTTTATAAGCAAATACAGGGAGGGAAAATGGGGGGGAAACCCTTAGATATACATTTACATAATTTATTATATTAATAAAAATTGTATAGTTACCTATGTAATTCATTCTTTAATCTAAAGCCTAAAATTTATTTAATTAAAAAACATTTTTGCAAAAATATTTTATATATTTTTGTGTTTATTAAAAATGTATTTCGCTCTTGATCTAAGTATTTTTATTATTTAGTTATTAATACGCTCGAAGTTTTGTAAAGTATTTAAAAAATAAGAAAAACATGTGTTTGGGTTTGTGTGTGTGCTGTGTTGTGTCATGTGTTGTGTTTGGGTATAAATTATATAATATTGAATTAGTGTTTTTTGTCATAATTGAGTAACAACACCATGTCTAAATAAGTATTTTAGTTGGGATAAATTTTTTGTTCATAGTTAAAATATTACAATTTTTATCAAATAAGTGTTTTGGTCGTAATTGTAAGGACAACCAGATGTGTCCAATTTAATATGGCTTTAAATAACCTATAAATCTTAAGGACTTCCAGCATAATCACAAATTTGTTTTATAATTCGTTTTAAGTTAAAAATTAAAAAAATATGTTATAAACAATTTTAAATATATTATAAAAGATTACGACAGAATTCCGAATGTACAGAAAGATTTTGCATGATGATTATACTAATAATGGGAGGTGAAATAAAAATGGATACCAAAAATACCTAAAAAGTAGTTATATAATGAATAAAAAACACATAAAAAAGTAAATTTTAATAAAAAAGTAAATTGTAATAAAAAAAATTGAATATACCATTAAATAAATATTAATTGATGAATCTATTACTAAAACGAACATAACCTCCTAATATAATTGCGAAATTCTCTTCGATACATTTGAATTTCCATCGTAACCTTTATAGTTTTTTAAATTTTTTGTGTAATTTTTAAACAATTTTTTACTTTTAAAGTGGTATACTTTACTTTTAAAGCAGAAAAAATAGGTGATTTAAAAAAAGGAAAAGTTAACAAAAGTGATTTTTCTACCCTTCAATATCAAGCTCCGGGGCACCAGCCATTTCAAGCAGATGGAGAGACTTGTTTGATTATGTTTTAATTTATTCTATACGCATTTTAGGCTATTTTATCGTTTAAATACACGTTGAAAAAAATTTAGTTTAAAAAATTCTGTTTTCTCCGGAAAACATTAATAGTTAAATACCGGTTAAGTGTTTTGTATTTTTGTATTGTATTGTATTTTATTTTGTCTAAGCAGGGACACACATAAGCAATAGACACATTGCACTGATTTTGTATGCACCACAAAACAGAAGACTAGTAGTAATAATATAAAATACATTAAACCAAAAAGTCAGCCCACCAACCGCTCTTATCCCATTAGGATTCGCGACTCCCATGGAAGATAAGCGATCGGCACCCTAAAACATATTGGCTGAAGTATTTCAAGATTTGCAAAAAAATAAATACATACAAAAATAAATAAATACATTTTAAGTGTTGTTAAACATGGCTACAGTATAAGTTTTTACTGTACCACTTTTTAAAAATTAACAAATTTTTATTGATTTATTATTTTATTTATTTATTTTTTTACTTCTTATTCTACTCCACTTTTTTGTGTCTTAACAGGCGCCTGGGGCTTAATATTTTCGTTACTTTACCTCCGTACACTTTTTCATTGTATGTCAGCTGTTAAAAATTGATTTTATGCCAGGACTCTTTTGTGCCGACCTCAGCCCTAGAAGCGCTTGGGCGCATGAACGCATTTTCTCCAGGACTCTTTTGTGCCAGCTGCGATTTTTTTCAGGACTCTTTTGTGCCGGGACTCTTTTGAAGGTGAGCCGAAAATTAGTACATAGCGAAATAACCGTAAAGAAAAAAATTAGTATGGTACCAAAGGTGGATAATCTAATAAAGGTACGTCACAAGCGGTTTGTAGCACCGTGCATGATAAAATCCAATTCGAGCCGTATGTCTGGCCTAGGGCCACATGTCCGGCTCTAGGGCCGCATGTCCGGCCCTAGGGCCTCATGTCCGACCTTAGGGACTCATGTCCGGCCCTAGGGCCGCATGTCCGGCCTAAGGCCGCATGTCCGGTTTAGGGCCGCAAATTTTGCTGTGGCCCTGGGGCCGGACATGCGGCCTTAGGCCGGACATGCAGCCCTTGTCCCTGACATGTGGCCCTACGGCCGGACATAAGGCCCTAGGCCGGATATGCGGCCCTAGGGCCGGACATGCGGCCCTAGGGCCGGACATGCGGCCCTAGGGCCGGACATGCGGCTTGAATTGGATTTTATGATGTACGCCGCTACAGACCACTGTGACATACCTTTATTAGATTATCCACCTTTGATGGTAATTATTATAACAAACTTTGGATCGGTGGCCACGCCACAATGTAAAGCGCCTCTCAAATTAAATGCATTTCATTGTGATATTTCAAAACTTAAAATTCTACAAATAATATAAAACATCGATTAAAAACTGTTTAGCCCCTTTATGTATTAAATTAGAGCATTACAAAAGATTTTTCTTTGTCTTATTAACCCAACAACATATAAAAAACCTTATTTATGCAAAAAATAGCATAAAACAATGGTCAAACAAACTAACAGTCAATAAAAAGAAAAAAACTATATTACTTTAATAAAAATAAGGGAAATTTTTAGGTTGAAAATATTTTGTTCAATTAGAAACAATATAATTAAAGTAAAAATTGTTTAAACGTGTTCTTATATATATCATTTTTATAATTATTTTTCATTGTTACAAATTAAATAAATTAAAGGATTTTAACAAGGTTTGACAAAAGTATAAAAAATTTGTTAATAGAAAAGACAAATTAAAAATTGCATTCTAGCAAAAGACGAAACAAAGTTTCGAAAAAAAACCTTATATTAAATGGAATAGTATAAAGCTACATAAGTCTAAAAACTAAATGCCAGAAAAGACTGAAACAAGTCTCTTTAAAACCTGTAAATTAATAACAGATTTTGTGAAATTTTCAGAAAAACAAAACCGAATAAAAACAATACGTGTAAAAGCTTTAGTTTGCGTTTTTTAACCATTAATAAAACTTAATTCACATAAATTTCTCTCAAAGTGGATTAACTTTTACATGAGTTAACCAGCTGTAAATACCACAGTATTAGTTAAGTCACACGTCGTCAAAACAATACAAAAAAAGTATAACGCAAGCGTCACAGTAACCATGAAAAATTTCTGTCAAAATAAGTTATCGCATTGCGCATTAAATTTTGTAATTTATCATTATTTTCGTATAAAGCAAAACATACCGCCATATTAACGGCTTTTTAAAATCAAATATCAAGTTCTAAGTCCGAAAAACATTGAAAAATTCAGATTTAATATAAGGCGACTTTTAATTTAACAAATACATTGACAGCTAATTTGTTTTATGTAATAAATAGAAACATTAAAGAAAAAGTCGCCTTATATTAAATCTGAATTTTTCAATGTTTTTCGGACTTAGAACTTGATATTTGATTTTAAAAAGCCGTTAATATGGCGGTATGTTTTGCTTTATACGAAAATAATGATAAATTACAAAATTTAATGCGCAATGCGATAACTTATTTTGACAGAAATTTTTCATGGTTACTGTGACGCTTGCGTTATACTTTTTTGTATCGTTTTGACGACGTGTGACTTAACTAATACTGTGGTATTTACAGCTGGTTAACTCATGTAAAAGTTAATCCACTTTGAGAGAAATTTATGTGAATTAAGTTTTATTAATGGTTAAAAAACGCAAACTAAAGCTTTTACACGTATTGTTTTTATTCGGTTTTGTTTTTCTAAAAATTTCACAAAATCTGTTATTAATTTACAGGTTTCAGTCTTTTCTGGCATTTAGTTTTTAGACTTATGTAGCTTTATACTATTCCATTTAATATAAGGTTTTTTTTTTCGAAACTTTGTTTCGTCTTTTGCTAGAATTTCCGCCTTTTAATGCATTGAATTCAATGTCATTTATTAAAAATATAAAACATTAAAAAAATTACTCATTTTAAAAGAAACGTCACGGTCTCCTCATGATATGAATACAATTATTTTCTTATCCAAAACTTGAATGTAATTTTAAACAGTATACTATACAAAAATTAAGTCTGGATAACTCCGTAAAATTGTATGGAACCTGAAAGAACCATATAAATAGTGTGTTTTTCTTCTGTTTAAATTTTTTTAGTTAGACCTGATTTAACCACTTTTTTGAAAATTAGCTTTATTTGGAGTTTTGATTTTTGCTTGATTTTTCTGGATCGATGATTTATTTTTAAACAAAAAATCCACACCATTGTAAATGGTTTTTCCAGGTTCCATACAATTTTACGAGCTTACCCAGACCAGTCTTTTCTGGCATTAAATTTTTGGAGCTTCATAGTATTCCATATAAAAAACACTTTTTTTCTGTTTAGATTTTGATAAATTTCCGTCTACGCTCACACGTCACCCAAGATTTATTTCATTTTATTTTTTTAAATATTTTTATTGTTGCCATATGGCTGCTAATTAGTGGTAAGGATATTTTTTCGCTCTTCCCGTTGAAAATTAGTAATTTTTATAAAAAGGTAAGGAATTATAATTTAAACCAAAAAAATAACCACAAGAGAATGTGTATTACTGAATGAAGTTACTTAATATGTAATTCAGTAAGGAAAAAAAGTGTCACACAAGTACCCCAGTACCTAATGCGTAACTTAGAAAAAAACTGGTCGTTTTTCACATGAACAGAGGTTTAACTACGGGCAATAGAGCATATACGAGAATAAAATTCAGGTGAGGCGGCAATTTAGCATCTACGTGCAAAAAATCAGCTCCAAATATTTACCACAGGGAAAAATTTTTGGGGGACCCAAAAAAAAAACAAAAAAAAAGTTAAGCAAATTAAGCTTATTAGTATGAAATTCAGGTATGTTTAGCAAAAGTTTTTAGGTTTTTAATATCAGAAAAATATGGGTAATATTTTAGTTATGTAAAATGTTTAGATTTTTAATTGGCTAAAAAACTATTAAAGGTTTTGTTGATTTCGATGACGCCATCAACAACGGTTAACCGCGCAGTGACTTAACCCATCATGGGTGGCGCGGGAGCGCCACGGGGCGATTTAGCCCCGTGGCGCCGCGCCAACCATAATTAGAGAACGTGGGTAAATTTTGAAATTCAGAACCTTCTTCTTCTTCTTCTTATTATTATTATTATTCCAACGCTCCATTCTTAAAAACGATATTCCTCATTCGTTACTGATTGATCAAAAATAAACATGGGCTCATTAGAAAGAAGAAGGAATTACGCAACTTTCTTAGGAAGCACTTTTTTCATTTAGGTCCTTGTTATCGATTTATTGATCAAAATAAAAAAATTGAAAAATAGACAAATAAAAACTCCCAACCGCACAATAACAGCCTTTTGGCAACAATAAGGATTGTACAGAGCAGACAACCAACATCCCCTCATAAAAACCGCACAAAAATAGCAGACCGGTTTTAATTGGTGGCAGAAACGGCACCAGTTCCCAGCGCCATCTGCTTCAACCGCGCGGAAAACGGCAAAAACAACAGAGTACTTTTTTTAATTCTTGCATTACTGATGACAAAATTAATTCAAAGTTTTATTTATTAAAAAATAATA
Source organism: Microlaimidae sp. YZB2_3 (assembly GCA_030248175.1). Classification (NCBI taxonomy): domain Eukaryota; kingdom Metazoa; phylum Nematoda; class Chromadorea; order Desmodorida; family Microlaimidae; species Microlaimidae sp. YZB2_3. Next base: position 11,326 of record JASAMX010026024.1, read on the forward strand.
ATAAGCGTCGGTGGCGCGGGAGCGCCACGCGCCGGTAATCATCGGTGGTGCGGGGTGCCAACTGCAATTTAACCCACGGCACCGCGCCAACTATACTTAGAGAACGTGAGTAAATTTTGTTATTCATGTTCATCATCTTATTATTATTATTATTATTTTTACTTTAAAAATTATAATTGCAATCATTGGCGCACGGCATCGCGCCAACTATATTTAGAGAACGTAGGTAAACTTTGTCTGGAGCGCAACTGCACCGCACTAACTATAATTAAACAACGTGGGTTAATTTTGTAATTTAAATTCATCTTCTTCTTATTATTATTTTTTATTTTATCTCGGCAACGGAATGATTATAAACATATGTCATTGCGCAGCTAAAACTATAGTTTATTAGGCTATTTTTTAATTTAATTCAAAAAAAGTGGTAGACTAGCCTTGAAAAATGCTCTAATAATAGAGCAGGAAAAAGGGGCGATTTTTCCCCGCGCGTATGTTTAGACAGAAAAGATGTAGACTAGTCTGAGATGGACATTATGTGGACTATAGGAAATTTGCATTTGGTTTTGCCAGCTGCTCATTAAAGAAAAATTTCTACGATATGATAATGATTTGTTTATACATTGATCTAATCACACAGCACTGTTGCATTTTTTTAGTTTGATGAAATGTCAATTGAAAAAATCATACTCACAGCAATCTTTGACAAGCGCGAAATCGCCACTTTTTCAAATTTATAGTTGTTTCTTACACATACAAATATAACCTTCTAATTGAAAAAGTGGCGATTTCGCGCTTGTCAAAGATTGCTGTGAGTATGATTTTTTCAGTTGACATTTCATCAAACTAAAAAAAATGCAACAGTGCTGTGTGATTAGATCAATGTATAAACAAATCATTATCATATCGTAGAAATTTTTCTTTAGTGAGCAGCTGGCAAAACCAAATGCAAATTTCCTATAGTCCACATAATGTCCATCTCAGACTAGTCTACATCTTTTCTGTCTAAACATACGCCCGGGGAAAAATCGCCCCTTTTTCCTGCTCTATTACTAGAGCATTTTTCAAGGCTAGTTTAATATAAGGAAAAGAGCGCTCCGCGCTCTTCCCTGATATCGCCCCTAATCTTAGATGCAAAATTTTAATTTAAGTTTACTTAGTTAGAATTTTGAAAAGCATTTGCGACTATATTTGTAAATTAATTATTACTGTTAGTGAGAATCATCTGCTCAAAAAATTCATTTACAGCACTTTTATGCTTTTTTTCGGAGCAAATATGAGTCACAACACCTTGAGTAACAATAAGTCGGTGAAAAAATGCTTCCACAGCCGACGTCAAACGTAAAAATCCCTGGTTTTCTTGAGGGTTGTCGTCGTCTTTTATTCCAAATGTCTGGGCAATCCCTTTACTTCTGGCAACCGTCTAAATTATGTTTTATATTATTAATAGAAGTTGAAAGACTAAAAATACTAAAATTTGGACTAATATAATGTTGCTATTTCTGAATATCATACTTTGGAGCACTATTTAGCTTTTTAAGTAGCTTAGGAACTTTGAAACATCGGAAATAACGTCGAATTTCTGCCCCTTAAATGACTAATTTTAAGCTTATTTAATTTTTAACTATGCGTTTTATTTTTTTTTACGCATTTTGGAACAATTTCTAACGTTTTTAATAAGTTTTAAAAAAATTTTAATTTATAAAAGATTTCTGAGATATATTTAATTTTTCAGAAATTTAGCAAAAAATAGGGCGAAAGTCCAAAAATCTTAAAACTGGAGCTCCAGCAGATATCACTAGACAGGAGGACTTTGTGAATCTAACCAAAAATTGTCTCTATTATTAAAATAAAAATTTTAAAAACCGCCTTACAACGGGATATTTTGCCCAATTTATATTTCGTTAAAAGTTTTACAATAAACAAAATCCTAATTTTTCAGGTGATTTAAATGCAAGTTTTAATTTTTTTTTATTTTACAATTATATTTTACATTTTCAATTCAAAATTTCATTCCAAAGTGCTGAAAACAAATCGCATAATATTGTTGTTTACATAATCGAAACTGGGGATTTAGTCTTTACAATGCTTTGAAAAAAATAACCAACTGCGATAATTGTATTTAGATAATAATACTAAATAATAATTGATTAACCCTTTAAGAACGTTTCACTGCAAATCCGCAGAAGTGATTTCTCGCCCCCGCTGCTCAGTGTTAAACTTCACGCAGACCGGAAATGAAACGTGGAGACCGGAAGTGAAACGCGGAAACCGGAAGTGAAACCCGGAGTTTAAAACTTACAGCACTGGTGCGCGATTTCTTCTGCTGATTTTCAGCGAAAAGAATCCCAAAGGGTTATTTAAACAGGATAAATTTAATCAAAAGAATTAATAAGTTCATAAAGTCGATTTAAGTTTATATGGTATAGTACAAAATATAAATATTTTCCTTACCTTAAGCCAGGTATCACGAAAAATCATAGGATGCTTACGCATTAGATTAGGCCAATTTTTACAGATTAGTTTTACTTCTTTTCGACTCAGACAATACAAACTCATTTTTTGAATGGTCTCACTTGCTTTCGGTTCACTAGGATTTTCCAAACAGCTTGGAATGGCTTTCATTTTTGGATGTTTTCTAATAGAGAAGAAGAAATTTTAAATCCTATAAATTACTATAGCAAATAATAAACCTACTTACAAAGGAATAAATTCCTACATACTTGTTGATATTTTGTGATATACCTGAAAAACAAAAACAACAACCAATTATACAGCTTTTACTACAACGGTATGCCTTGACTTAAGTCGTATATCAAAAATAATAATTCAGTATTGAAATTTCACTACGCATTCACTACTAAAGTTTTTTTTTGTGAAAATATAAATTTTCGCATAGTTGATTCCTGGTTCCTGGTTCAGTGTTGTACTTGATTCCTACTTTTGGTTGCTGTGGGACTCAAGCATACTACACCACCGCATCAACGGTCATTTAACACCACATGTTTAAATATAAATTTAAAAAAAAACCTTGAAAAATTTAGATTTAATATAAGGCGACTTTTACTTTAATAATTATTTTGCCATCTAATTTATTTCATAATAAATTAAAACATTAAAAAAAGTCGCTTTATATATTTTTAAATAAATTTTTTATAGTGTTTCAGAATTGATATTCAAATATTTGGTGTTAAATAACCGTTATTTGACGGAGGTTCTAAACGGTATTAAAATTTTTTTTAATACTTTGAAACTGGAAATAATAATCAATTTCAGCCCATAGATGAACGAATTTTGATTTTAGAGAACCGCTAAGCAGCCCATTTCTAATTATTTGGAATGACTAAATTTTTATTTAAATTTACACTATTTAAAATTCTACCTAGATGTTTAAATAATAATTAGGATTTATTCTTGTCTAGTGCATTATTTTATAATTTTTGCAAATAAAAAAATATAAACATTATTGCAAAAACAAATTTTTAATCTACTTATTTGTTTAAATAAAAGCATAGCAAAAAACAGAGATTTTCCAAGATACAATCTGTTAGCGGATTTTAGGTTAAAAAATTTGCATGACAACTATTGAGTTTAGTATAAGTTTAACTAAAAATTAAACAAATTGGAATTAGTTTACAATTTAACATAACTTTATTTATTTCCAGTAAAATGTGAGACATTTCAAATAATTAGAAATACACTTCTTAAAATTTTTCAAACTTAAAAATTGCTTGTTTATTTACAGAAATTAATTAGAATTTTCAATGTTAAAGTATTCTCGAAAATTTAGTGCCATTTCAAACATGCTAGGTTTTTTTAAAACTAAAGTTAAAGGATTTGTAAAAAAAAGTTTTATTTTTTAATTTGAACGTTTTTAATGGGATTCGAGCTTTAATTCAAAAGCTGTCTGCAAAGTTTTTTGAAAAAAAAAAACTGCAAACAAATATTAATTTAAAATATTTGTTGTTTTCTTTTTGCTTTTTTCCAAAAAAAATAAGTGGATTAGCCATATTTTTTTTATAATAACGTTCATTTTTATTTTATAATTACAACAAATATAAAATCAAAGCAATAAATAAGAATAAATTGCGATTGTTTCTGTAAAAATTAGCAAAATTACTTAGTATAAATCTAAATAGAAATTAAACAAACAGCACTTAATTTTGAATTTTAAGATTGTTTTTTTTTTATTTCAATAATGATTAATCCATTCCAAACAATTATAAATGGATTGCTTGCGATGTCTTCAAAATAAAAAAATGTTTATTTATGGATCAAAATCAATTAAATTTTGCAATTCAAAATATTATTAAAATTTTAACGCCGTTTGGAACTACAATATGTATTAAAAAATAAAGTTTTTGATAAATTTCCCCAAAATTTTTATTTTTTTTTTGCTTTAATGATTGCTGATGATGTTTGGGTTTATTATTTTTAGTTTAGCAACTGCGCCGAATTCATGTTGTTTTCGGCTGCGAAATTTGTTAACGCGTTTGTTTTAGATTCATTTTTTCTGAAAACACCGAAAAGCCATAATATATTCGAGGTGATACCATACTTAATATTATTTAGTCGTAAATTAAATTTAAAAAAAATAAAATAAAACAGTTTGCAACGCGTTATTAAAACAAATGTGACGTTTTAGCATTGGTCACGCGACGAAAATCAATGGGAACGCAAAGTTTAGCACTGAACACTGCTAACACCGTTGTATCTCGTGCGTCTAAAGGCTGGGTCATATTTATGACACTTTTAAAAAAGCCAAAACGTCCTTTGGACAAACCAAAAGGTCCTTCGGACTTTTTCCTTTGGACGAACTACGAATGCTACTTGAAATTTTTCCTTTGGACAAAGTCCAAAGTACAAAATCCAAACGGAAAAGTCCAAAAGACAAAAAGTATGAACAAGTTGTCTTTGGACTTTGTCCTTTGGACAAAATCCAAAGGACGATTTGACGCTGTGTTTGTCCTTGTCCTTTGGACAAAGTCCAAAGGACAAGGACGTTTTGTCATAAGTATGAACCAGCCTTTAGACGCATTTTCCTGCTCAAAGATCAGAAAGAGTTAACTTGTACAAGCTATTAATGAATAAATAAAAGGCGTAAAATATTAAATGGAATGCAACTGATGTAAAAAGTAATGATATCAAATTTTATTATAGCTAATCACGATAACTTCTTAAAATTTGAACTAATGTTCATGATTTCAATTAAAAACGTCAGCTTTTACGAAAATTAAATTAATCATTTTGTAGGTGACACAAAATATAATGTTTAAGCATGCAAAAACTTAAGAGACTACAAAATTATTTACACACATTTTTTAGTATGGAAAACTTAAAGCTTAATTCATTAAAAAAATTGGTTCGTTTTTTTTCAGTTAGAGTGAATAAATGAGCTGGTGTTGGCGGGTACTTCTGAAAGGTATTTTTGACTGATTTCGTTTCATAAGATTTTCGCTGCCTCCGCAATTCTTCTTACCTTACACATTATCTCGCACTTAATGATAATTCTAATTAAAATAAAAGCCCTGAAGCCAAAAAACTGTTATTATTCAAGTTTTTTTACATGATTACAAACCTGGGGACAAAACAGATTAAAATTCGTTCCCGAAAAATCTAATAAAATAGAGTGAGAATTACAGCGTAATCATAAAATTGTTGCGTTTATTACACGTTTTGTTTGTTTGTTGTTTTTGAAAAAAATTAAACACATTTTTTTAAATCCAGTTTTTAACTAAATATACAAAAATTAGTGAATTTAAGCCGTGTAAAAATGGTAGTTTTTGTTATAAATTCAGAAATTTGATAAATAATTAGAAAAATAAGATATTAAACTTTTACGAATAAGTCTTTTCGCTTAAAATTTTTATTTGTTTGGTTTTTAAATAGTCGATTTATTACTAAGATTCATCGAAGTCAGCCAGGTTTAATTTGCTTACATTTTCTAATTTATTCAACCTTGAAATATATTCTACATTATATTACAAAGCCATTTTTTTACAATCATTAAACAAGTTATTTTGCGTTTTCTTACTCTTCGTTTAAAAAATCAGCATAAATGTTAACGTAATAGGGTAAATGGAACTCCATACACTGGAGCTCCACTAAATAGCTTAGAGCTTTAGGAAACAAAAAATTTCCAGGGATATAACAAATAATTTGTATCCGTTAATAAAATTGAGACAAAATTATTGTTTTCTAAGTGTATCAGATTCACTGAAATGTTCTTGAGAAAAAGAGCTCCCGGAAAAAGGTTCATCCACGTGATAGCCAAACGGAAAAAAGGTTCACCGCGTCCACTGTTTACGTACACTGTTGGATTTGTAAAACCATAACCTTAGAGACATTTTTAACATTGCACGAAGACAATTAGGTTCGATAAACTACTTATTTTTAATTTTTATTCAGTAACAATAATCTGCCAAAAACTTTAAAACTAAATAAAAAAAATACTTATATAATTTTTTAATGCTTTACGAAAGTTGATTTAGGGTTGATGGAGTCTAGGAAACTTTGAGCTGAAACTTGAAGCCAAAAAAGAAAACCTGGAGCCGTAAGTGGGGAACTTGGAGACTAGTGTTAAGGGCTTGGAGCCGAGAGTAAAAAAGGCTATACCTGAGCCTAAGCCTATAAGCCTAAACCTAAGCCTAAGCGAAACCTAAAACTAAGTCCAAACAAATTTTTCTTAAAGGCTTCAAAATCCCATTGTTCATGACTTTAAGTTCCAAAAATTTCCGTGGACTCCGATTTCCTTACTTGCGGCTCTGAATACCTTGTACCCAAAATTTAGTCAATTGTCGAAAATATGGTTTAAGTTATAATTAAATAATATCACTTTTGAGTCGATATAGCTGAATGAACTTGGAGCCGAAAATAGGGAACTAGGAACCGTAAATAAAAAACTTTAAGCCATAAGTTGGGAACTTCGAGCCAAAAGTAAAAAGTAAAAATCGCTAAAACCTCTACCTTAGCCGAAGCTAAACCTAAATCTAAGCTCAAACCAATTTTTCTTAAGGGCTCCTAGTCCCATTGTGGCGCAGCTCCAAAGTTTTCAAAAATTTCCAATGGGCCAAGTTCCCTACTCACGGCTCTACACACCCCGTACCAATTATTTTAAATAATGATGTTCTTTCCGGTTTGGAGCTTTCACTTCTTTTCAATTATGAAATAATAAACATTAAATACAACAACTATGTAGGTTTAATTTTGCGTTCCTAGGCGTTAAAAAAATTTTAAAAAATAAATAATTTATTCGCATAAAGCCGGACAACACTAAAGCATTTTTACCATAATGCATTTGATAAAGCGTGCCCTTTGTTAGTATAAATTTTAATCCTTTTTTCTGAAGAGTATAGTTTAAAATCGTATGGAAAATTGATTTTTTATTTAATAAAAGCTTTAGTCATGTTTACTTTAAAATTGTATTTTAAAATTAAATCTTATCTTTGAGCTCAAAAAAAATCATTTTAAAGTATTAAATCCGCTAAAAACAAAACACGTACATTGTGGGCATTAAGTAAAATAAAATTTATCTTTAGTAAGGCAAAAAAATTAAATATTAAAAAAAAACAAAAAAAAAAACAAATAATTAAAAAATGCGTCATATAAACATGTCAAACAATATATTTAATTCATCTTTTTATTTTGTTGTTTTGGATTTATGTAAATATTTATTGAAATAAACAGCGGACACAGTGAACCTTTTCCCCACTTAGCTATTGCGCGGAGAAACCTTTTTCCCGAAACCTTTTTTGTCGGGAACCTTTTCCCGCCAGCCGCGTATCATAAGTGGAGCGGGAACGACACCGCGCGATTAAGCTCCGTGGCGCCGCAATAACCATTATTAAAGACGTGGGTAAATTTTTTAAGGGCTGGTTCATACTTATGACAAAACGTCCTTTGGACAAAGTCCAAAGGACAAAAGTTCTTTGGACTTTGTCCAAAGGACAAATACAGCGTAAAAATGTCCTTTGGACTTTGTCCAAAGGACAAAGTCCAAAGGACGAAATCCAAAGGACAACGTATTCATACGTTGTCCTTTGGACTTTTCCCTTTGGATTTTGTCCTTTGGACTTTGTCCAAAGGACAAATTTTAAGTAGCGTTCATACTCCGTCCAAAGGAAAAAAATCCAAAGGACGTTTTGGGTTATCCAAAGGACGTTTTGGCTTTTATAAAATTGTCCCTTGGACTTTGTTCAAAGGACGTTTTGTCATAAGTATGAACCAGCCCTAATTTAGAATCTTCTTTTTTTCTTCTTATTGCTATTATTTTAACCTTCATATCTTAAAAGTTTTATTCCTACCTAATTACTATCCTAAGAGATTTAACACTTAAATTTATAGAATAGCCAAGAAACATGCGCAACTTTCTTATAAACTGCTTTTTGCATTTATGTTTTCAGTATCGATTTATTGATCAAAAAATAAATTTGAAAAATAACCAAAATTTTTTTGATTGAAAGAAGCCTTCTAGTATTTTCGAATGATATTGCCAAGACTTGTAAAGCAAACAAAAAGGCAGTAAACACTAGCAGTAACACAAAGAGGGGTGTCCTTGTTTGCTTATTGGGTGAACAGAAACCACCAATCGCGCGTGAAATGAAAAAAAACAACACAATCATGTTTCAATTTTTATCACTGCTTGTTTAAAAAAAATATTTTTAATATTAGGGTAGTGCATTTAATTTTGGCACTTTTTGTTTTTCGATGTAACTTTTCACTGTATGGCCCGATTTTCATGTTTGATAGCTCATTTTGAAGCTTTAACGATACTGCGTTGCGTCACAAAAGTTTTATTGTAGAAAAGTAGTTTTTTTACTTAATTAAATCACTTTTTAAAAAAATGGAATATTGCCGAAATTAAATGTGTGCATTTAATATTTCGGCACTTTACAAACAATCGATTGTTTCTCAGTCAAAAATCATCATTTTCAAAAATTTAAAAGCCTATCATTATCTACAGACAGTTTTCTTTAATTTAAGCTTCTACTTGTTGTTCAACGTGTACCTGGCAAAAAGTTACAGCTAAAACGCCAAATGGTATCAAAATGAGCAAAATTTGGGAAAAAAGTGCATTTAATTTCGGTCCTTTTTTAAAGGACCCTCTTAATCGAGTTTAAGTGCAGTGCTATGACCCCTACACATTTCAACGTTGTCTTTTAACTATTTACAACTAAAATTTAACACCCGAACACTTAAATTAACCCGTTTTTACCTACAGCAATATGTGTGCCGAAATTACACTATTTTATTTTACAATGATTGCTCACCACAGACGCAACGCAAAACCATGGGGACTAAAAATTCGAAAAATAGACTAAATTTTACCAGGACAGTTTAATTTTTAAACCAATTTATTGCGTAATCATGAAATGCCCATGTTCTAAAATCGAGTAACAATTTTATTTTTTATAAATCACACAATTTCACATGAAAATATTATAATATAACAAATAAAAAGCTCACGACAGTCATCTACATAAAGTTAGCTCTCACTTGAGCTATCAAACGTCGTATTCCGTCCAGGATTACCAAAGATATAGTCCAAAATTAAAAATGCCCGATTTGGAAAAGTGCCGAAATTAAATGCACAACCCTATTTCATTTTTTTACTTTAAACTTTTTATTTTCATTTGTTGCTAATGGGCTGCGCGGGAGTGACACGGAACCATTTAAATGAAATTTTGTTTCGAGAATCACAGTTGTATGACAGCATTTAATAATATACGCAAAATTGGATAAATCTTAACGGGATTTAACGTCTAAAAAATACGTAAATAAAAAATTAAGTTAAACTATACGAATCTTCGTTGTATATTCTTGCTTGTAATTATTATAAGTTTCCTTAAAAACGAATTCATTTAAATGTTCTGCGTAAAATATATATAATATGTTTGAGATCATTTGTTATTTTCCTTCAATAATAAAATAAACCTTTTGTGCAATGTTTTATTTCCAAAAAAAGCCGTGCGTGTTAAATATATGAAAATCGTGTAACAATATTAGCTCAATAATAAAAAAATAAATAGCTTAAAAATCATCATCAATTTTATCTTCGGCCATTGAACTAAAGTTTTTTATTTGGCCACCATGTTGATTCTTAAAATCGTGGGCCATTTTTCCCGCTTGTTGTGCGTAGTTGGAAGCCTGATTTTGAATGAGAGCCAAATAATCCGGTCCTTGTGAATCGGTCCCGTTAAACGGGTTAACACAAGGGACGTGCTCTTTCACACCTTCGAACTGCTCCTTTAAGAAATCAACAATCGGTTTGCACGCACCCTTAGCGTGGTATTTTGCTATTATTTGTAATTTTTATTTCAGCTGTCATTATTAATATCAAAGGTGGATAATACGATCATCCGGGACAAAGGTGTGACATTCATGTTTAACAAACACGGCCATGCGAAAGACAACCAGGGGACGGACGGGTGTCATCGTGACGGACGGGTGTCATCGTGACGGACGGGTGTCATCGTGACGAACGGGTGTCATCGTGACGGACGGTGTCATCGTGACGGACGGGTGTCATCGTGACGAACAGGTGTCATCGTGACGGACGGGTGTCATCGTGACGGACGGGTGTCATCGTGACGAACGGGTGTCATCGTGACGGACGGGTGTCATCGTGACGGACGGTGTCATCGTGACGGACGGGTGTCATCGTGACGAACAGGTGTCATCGTGACGGACGGGTGTCATCGTGACGGACGGGTGTCATCGTGACGGACGGGTGTCATCGTGACGAACGGGTGTCATCGTGACGGACGGGTGTCATCGTGACGGAGGGGTGTCATCGTGACGGACGGGTGTCATCGTGACGGTCGGGTGTCATCGTGACGGACGGGTGTCATCGTGACGGACGGGTGTCATCGTGACGGACGGGTGTCATCGTGACGGACGGGTGTCATCGTGACGAACGGGTGTCATCGTGACGGACGGTGTCATCGTGACGGACGGGTGTCATCGTGACGAACAGGTGTCATCGTGACGGACGGGTGTCATCGTGACGGACGGGTGTCATCGTGACGGACGGTGTCATCGTGACGGACGGGTGTCATCGTGACGGACGGTGTCATCGTGACGGACGGGTGTCATCGTGACGAACAGGTGTCATCGTGACGGACGGGTGTCATCGTGACGGAGGGGTGTCATCGTGACGGACGGGTGTCATCGTGACGGTCGGGTGTCATCGTGACGGACGGGTGTCATCGTGACGGACGGGTGTCATCGTGACGGACGGGTGTCATCGTGACGGACGGGTGTCATCGTCACGGACGGGTGTCAGACGGACGGGTGTCATCATGACGGACGGGTGTCATCGTGACGGACGGGTGTCATCGTGACGGACAGGTGTCACGATAAATGATTTGAAAAGTTATTTTAAAGAGAAATGATCTAAAGATATTTTGTCTTGCTGGCTGACTTTTAAAAATACTTTTACAATTTAATACCGTAACTTTTTTTAAAACTCGAATAAGCGACAAAAAATAAAACAGATGCTGCGTGAAAATTAGACTAAATAACACAAAATTATGCAGTGTTGACACACTTAACCAATTGCAAATCATATTGACACATCCAACCAATTTAAAAAAGGACAAATTTAGCCCGGCTCACCTTTAAAAGAGTCCCGGCACAAAAGAGTCCTGAAAAAAAATCGCAGCTGGCACAAAAGAGTCCTGGCACAAAAAAGTCCCGGCACAAAAGAGTCCTGGAGAAAATGGGTTCATGCGCCCAAGCGCTGCGACCGCTGAGGTTAGCACAAAAGAGTCCCTGCATAAAATCAATATTTTAGGGCTGACATACAATGTTCACACCTCAGCTATCTTCCAGTTTTTGACCTATTTCAACACGTCGTTACTGTGACCCAATGAGTCAGTCAAAATCGTCGTAAAATACTCGTACCATAGATGTTTTTGGGTGGAGACAGAGGGGTCCACCACCCTCATTAGAGCCAAAATTTTGGACCCCCCCACAAAAAAACCAGGGGAACCCCCCCTCCCCTCAAAGCTCGAAAGCGGTCCGGCCTGACCCCCACCTCCCCCCAAGCGAGGCTGACCCCCCTGCTTCCTCCTCCTGACCAATTTGGCAGTATAAGTTTTTTATTTATTGTCAAAAACACAGTTTTTTAGTTGAAAACAGTGTTTAAATACACTTTTTGGATCTAAAGAGGCTGTTTTAGTATATGAAATTCAATATTAGACCTAAAAACACTTAAATTATTGATTTTAAAAAACTTTGTTAACAAATCGGACCCCCTGGCCCACCTCCCTTAATTTGAAATCTCCCACCTGGGGTCGACCCCCCTAAAACGCCAGGGGGTTCATGACCCCCTGGACCCCCCTAAAAAATTTTGGCCTTCCACCCGGGGGTGGACCCCCCCACCAGCGGACCCGACCAAAAACATCTATGTTCGAAACTGTGACTCTTTTTATATCTTAACACAAAAATAATTTAAGCAAAATGAGTCAGAGTCACGTTAATTTAATACTGATTAGGACTCTTTGTGTCAGAATACTAACGAACAGTAAATTTTAAAAAAAAATTAGCAAATTGTAAGAGGCAGAAAAACCAATTTAAAGTCAGATAATACTTTTTTGTGAGCAGTTTTATTTTTTCTAAAAGCGGGTAGAAGGTAGATAAATTTAATAAGGCAGATATACTCAGGAAAAGGTCATCAAGTTAGAGTGATGGTTAGGAACCAAGATACGACTTTCGCCAGTATCATAAATTTCTTATTTTTTAGCGTTCGCTTATATTTTTCACCTGTTGTTGTTTCTATTTTAAATGTACGTATTTGCGTGTCACTTGTGAAAAATTGATTTTACGCCAGGACTCTTTTGTGCCGACCTCAGCGCTCGCTGCGCTTGGGCGCATAAACGTATTTTCTCCAGGACTCTTTTGTGCCGGGACTCTTTTGTGCCAGGACTCTTTTGTGCCAGCTTCGATTTTTTTCAGGACTCTTTTGTGCCGGGCCCATTTAAAATAAAGTAAAAAATACGCCCACAATTACTTAAAATGACTATTTCTTTAAAAAACAACCAGGAGCAAAAAATTTTCAGTTTGGTTTAAAAATGATAGGGTAACTGACTTAATTTCGGCCACCTTTTTTTATTTTTTTGAATAAGTTTTTTCTGGCTTTTTCAATCAAGCCAAAATTTGGCCTAAAAATCAAACAATACCTATATTTGTTATTCCAGTGCAAAATTTGAATATTTCTGTTACACTTATAAATCAGTGAAGGTTTAAACTTTTTTTTTTTAAAATGGCCGAAATTAAGGCGCGTGCCATTTATTTCGGCCACCTACAAAAAACTGGCCATAATTATTTCTTAAACGAGCAATAAAATTTCTAAAGGTTGCAAATTAACCCTTAGGTATTGTTCTTGGTACATATAAGTTAATTTTTCCCGTTTGCGAACTTTAATAGTTATTAGCAAGACTTTTAATAATTATGTCAAAACCTTAAAAAACAAGTTGTATTTTTTGTTCAGTTTTTATTTTTGGCTTAAAAAACGTCAAAACAAAGTCAAATGAGCAAAAAAAAACTTTATAAATACGGTAGTACAATGATATTTCAAAACAGCAAAAAACGGCAGGTTTTTTCACCTAAATTTTAAGGTGGCCGAAATTAACGGAATCTTAAAATGCGCAGTTAGTTAAAACGCATTGCAAAATAATTTTGAAGAAAATATCAAAACATGAAAATTAACAATTTTGAGCCTTAAATAGAAGATATTTTAAGGTTATATATTGCTTCGTTCTAAATTTGATGCAGTTTAAACACAAAGCAAAAATTAGGAAAATCACAAAAAATTCACTTTTTGTATGAAAATGTTGATAATGTAGAATAACAAAAATAAAAAACTTTTGCAAAAACACTTTATTCAACATTAGTCCAGTTACTTTTGTGCTAGTTCTTTTGTGTTTTAAAAATAAGCCACTTTTCTAACACCCTAAATTGGTGGCCGAAATTAAGGCGTGGCCGAAATTAAGTCAGTTACCCTAAGTGAAAAAACCAAAAGAATATGGAACACAAATGTGCACAATTGTGGTTTTTTTAAATAAGTATTCGTTTATTTATTCAGTTTTTTTATAAACAGATAAAGAAATGAAATTAAACATAAATATTAAATTAGAAATATCCCTAAACGAGAAAAAAAACATGATTTCAAAGGGGTTCGAACTTAGGACCTTCACGTGCATGTCTATAGATCATCCACTGCGTTACCGTAACTAAGATGAAATTCGCCTAAAAGTGTAATATAAACTTCTGTTTGCAACACCGGTGTTTTCCAGCAATATTTTAACTTTTCTTTGGTGTTTTGCGGTATTTTTAAACATAATGTAAATAACCTTTATTTTGCATTAAAATGTCGACAAATCTGCGGTATTTTTTATTAAAATTTATTAGTTTGTGTTCAGTTTTATTGTACGAGAATTTTTGATTTTAAAAAAGAAAAAACTAAATAATGCGTTTGTTGCGTTCTTTACAATCCTTTAATTAGTAAAATATAAAATATTCAAGGATTTTTAACGGTTTATTCAATATTTTTTTGTCATTTTTTATGGTTTCCCAGGATTTTTTATTTGCCACTTTATTATTTTTTTTAAATAAAATGAAGAAAAATCCGACTTTATCCCTATACCGTTAAATACATCCATATTTATCCCCTCCCATCGGTACTTCAAATAACAGCTGAAGATATGTGGAAAAAACCCATTAAACGTTAAAGGATGTTTTCAAAAAAGCAAATTCTTATGTCGTCAAACTATATTTTTTTAAAACTAAGTGACTTATGTAAATAAGTATTTTATTCTTTGTATTTATGCACTACATGTATATTACTTTTTTGAGAATGGTGAGCTAAGTGTACGGAAGCCAGCCAGGAAGATTAAATATCTTTAGAAGCATGGTTTGCAAAATTATTATCGTTACACCCGTCCGTCATGATGACACTCGTCTGTCACGATGACACCCGTCCGTCCGCTGGTTGTCTTTCGCATGGCCGCGTTTGTTAAACATGAGTGTTACACCTTTGTCCCGAATGATCGTAGTATCCATTTTTCGTATATCACATTCAACGTGGTTCACTATATGGCAACTATCTCAAAGAATGCATACCTATTATCAATAATCAATGTTAATTTTAATCAGTGTTAATTTTACTTAAAATTTTTTAATAAAATAAACCGTAGTACAATTCAGGAGGGGACGCTTTATTTCGAAAAACAACTTTTAAATTCACCTTTATTTCCCATCGTCAAAATTTTGCCGCCTTCTACCTGTTTTACACTAATTACTAATAATGTTTTTCGGAGCTCCGAAGCGGAGTTCAACGCTTCAGATCAACGCCTAGAATTGCGGAGCTCCGCCCTATTTTTCTAACAACTTTATAAAACATTAAAAAGTAGTGCCTTGGGTTATTTTTTAAAAAAATTTTCGGAACTATTTTTTAAACCTTATAAAAATCATAAAAATAGTCCTAAAAATGCAAATAAAATATACTTTGAGCTTAAATAAGCTCAAAATAAACAGCTTTAATTGCTTGTAAATTTCAATTTTAAATAACCTTAAAATGATATATTTAATGCTTTAAAGCTTCGAAGTTTCTCTTTAAAATATTGGACCTCCAGAGCATAATATGGATGATAAGAGAAAAAATCTCTACCTCTTACATGTAGCTGAGAATCAGTTATATTCACATGGACACATCTGGTGATCGACCGGGGCCCCGGCCCCGGCCCCGGCTTGCCCCGGCACTTTTTTTCTGCCCCGGCCCCGGCAAATGCAATTTTGGTAACCCCCGCCCCGGCCCCGGTACTTTTTGTGTCGGACAAGCCGGGGCAAACCGGGGTAAGAACCCCTAAGAATGCAAAATATTTTTAACGTTGAACATAAATCATCATATCAAATTTTATGTGCAAAAATAGTTTTTTCCCCGTTTTTAACATTTTGTGTATACCACTGTTATATATAGTGTCTTTAAATCAATTTGCATTAATAACATTTTAAACAAAATACATTTATCTACTATCAAAAAAGCCAAAAAATTAAAAGCCAAAAAAAAATACATATGAGAAACCTTAGTCACGCTTAATATAGCTCTAAATAATGGTCAAAAGTTAACAAAAATACTCAAAATTGTTTTAATATAGCTGTTTAATCTCCGGTTTCCGAAAAAATTTGGCAAAAATGGGTTGCCCACGACTCGCTCCCGCCGACTCGCTCCCGGCCCAACTCGCTCCCAGCCCAACTCGCTCCCAGCCCAACTCGCTCCCAGCCCAACTCGCTCCCAGCCCAACTCGCTCCCGGCCCGACTCGCTCCCAGCCCAACTCGCTCCCAGCCCGACTCGCTCCCAGCCCAACTCGCTCCCAGCCCAACTCGCTCCCAGCCCAACTCGCTCCCAGCCCGACTCGCTCCCAGCCCGACTCGCTCCCGTTTAAAACTGTAAACGCATTTTTATAACAGAATATTAGTTTAGTAAAAAATGTACATATGACACAAAATTATATAACAAAAGGAAGATGGATTTTCCTAAGCCTAAGCCTAAGCCTAAGCCTAAGCCTCTTTACTGTGCGATAAAGCATAATGTCTAATAATACACTGCATCACGCATTGCATCAAATCCATCTTCTTTTTGTTATATAATTTTGTGTCATATGTACATTTTTTACTAAACTAATATTCTGTTATAAAAATGAGTTTACAGTTTTAAACGGGAGCGAGTCGGCCGGGAGCGAGTCGGCGGGAGCGAGTCGGGCTGGGAGCGAGTTGGGCTGGAAGCGAGTTGGGCTGGGAGCGAGTTGGGCTGGGAGCGAGTCGGGCTGGGAGCGAGTTTAGCTGGGAGCGAGTCGGGCTGGGAGCGAGTTGGGCTGGGAGCGAGTTGGGCTGGGAGCGAGTTGGGCCGGGAGCGAGTCGGCGGGAGCGAGTCGGGCCATACCGGCTTAAGTTTGATTTCGTTGCGGTTCTTTTTTTATGTGCGTTATTCATTCACTTATACACAGAGTAGTAAGATGCGATTTAAATATTACCTCATAATTATCAGAAAAAGTTAAAATTATAACATGTGAATTTTGATTTATGAAAGTTTAATATAAGTTTTTTTTTAATTTTTATTAAAGCGTATATTTTGATTTTATTTAAATGGAAATTGATTCGTTATATGAACTTATGAATAATAAAAAAAATTAAAACTGCAGTGTATTTCTTTGAATCGCTTTAATTTGTTTTTTTAAAAACTGGAAATTTTAAATAGTTAAAAACGTTTAAACAAAAACGTAACACTATTCAAAAAAATAAACTTAACAATAATGAATGATAATTCATAAGTACACGTCAAATACATAAGTAAATCTCAAATACATAAATAAAAAGATATATAGGTGAATAAAATAATAATTTAAGGACTAAAAATCGAAGTTATTTTTGCATAAAATCATAAAACTTTGTTTTTTTAATTAAAAAATAACTTGTTTTGTTTACGCACGAGCTTAGGTTTTTAAACCATTAAATCCATTAAATATGTAAAAACTATTTGCGGTAAAAAACGTAAGTTTTTTTGCAAAAAAATGACAGAAATTACAGATTTTGTTAAATTTTTAGCCTATCCCCGGCCCCGGCCCCGGCAAATCCAAATTTTACTACTACGGCCCCGGCCCCGGCAACAACAAAAATCCTACCCCGGTCGATCGCTAGACACAACACATACCCTGTTTTAAATATTTTTTTAAGTTTAAGTTTTTTGAATTAATTAAAATATAAGGTTTTTATATGACAAAAAACATAATTTGATATGTTTTCTCTGGGCTATTTATTCTAAACTCGAATGCCACCAGGAAGCGACATTAATTAAACACTGACTGTTGTTGGATTAATGCCAGAAGTTTATTTCAAATCCATTTTCTAATATTTGAAATGGTTAAAATAAAAAAATAAGAATAAAAATATACCAATTTATATCAGAAAACGTCATTTATTGTACAGAAATATATTAAAAAAACAAAAAATATTTTCTGTCATAATATATGTTTTACCTATGTTTTTGTATTAATATATTCATAATAGAATAAATATTAAAGATTTTGTATAAGATTTTGGCTCTTCTTATGTAAATTATAAAATAAACTGACTCAGCTCGCTACGTTTAAATTAAAACAAAATCAAAACATTCAATGCCACTCTAGCTGTGTTTTTCACCGACTTCAGGCCGCGTAATAAAATTAATTCAAAAAACAAGGTCGTTTCCGTTGTTGTTTTTTTATTTTCTTTTATAATTATTCTTCGCGGCGGCTGTCACGACCGCTCTGTCGCTTCTACAGTGCCGTTGAGTTTAGGCTTCAACGTCAATTTAAAACTGATTTTAAAAAATATTTAAAGATAAATTTACAAAACGTATTTTGAAGCACGGGCATTTTACATAAATTCGTTAAAAATGCACAAGTTTTAATAAAAGTTTGCTGAAAACTAAGTAAAGTAACCAAAAATTTAAGTTTGAAATCGGGTTTAATTTTAACCAGTAATTAATTAACAGAACCATAATACCCAAATAAAATTGAAATCGGTACCAGTGGTATTTTTTCATTTTGCTTGGGGTGTGTTTTCTAGTGTGAATACCAAAATCTGTTTACAATTGATTACGACCAGAAAAAACTTTTAGGTTTCGCATATTTCAGCATATTTCGCTAACGGTAAGTTTAGTCAGATGATAATTTTATTATTGTATTGCTACCATTAAATTATATACTTTTCTAATTTTTTTGTATAAGTCAACCGTTTCTTTAGCGAGATATGCATACCTAAAGATTTTTTGAAGTCTCAATCACTTTTGAACATACAGTACTAAATAACAGTTTGAAACTAATATTTTAATCAAAATGATATAAGTGAGTGCTTTAAAAATTAAAAATGTAAGTTATTGCAGTATTAACCGCAAAAATAGTTTGGGTGGATTAAAAAATTTGCCTACAAATCTTTCACTTATACCAACTCCTTTTTTTAAGAACGTTATAGTCGTTTAGAAATTGCCACAATCCGAAAATTAAGGTTTAAATCCATTTTTTATAGCGACGAACATGTGTGTAAGTTCTACAGAATGCCCTCTTTTAAAATAACACGTTTTTATGTTTTCCTCGCCAGAAATTACTGTGCTTATAATAATAATTAAAGTAATTGTTGGTTTAATTGTAATATCTAGAAGATAATAGCAGAATACAGCAGCTTAACTGAGCAACGCTCAGTTTATACAGTATATACCTGATCGCAAAAAGATCCAAGGGCGCATTCTGAAATTTTACCGCAACATTCAGTAGTTTTACGTTTTCCAGCGCATTCCACCAGCACGATGTGAAAATTCACCAGATAAACGAGCTGATACAATAGTTTCAGAAGAATGCGATTAAGACCCATTTGTCATCGAAATAAATCGAAAAAGTATTTAGCTTTCCAAACCGTTTTTAAAAAAAGATTGAGGAGAACTTACAAAATACCTATACTTTTTGTTTAAACATAGTCAAACAGTAAATACTTGTTAATTGATTACTTTTAAATTTTAAAACGGCGATGAAAAACTGATTTTTTTAAAAAAATTAATAATTAAAACAGCGCAAAATTTTATTATATTAATTTTTTCTTGGTATTACACTCTTTAGCTAAATGTTTGACCGTTAAATACTTTTTCCTATATCTACATTAGTTTTTAATCCACCTTTTTCAATAACCAAGAACACTTATGATAAACGTATTTAACACCTATATTTTCCAATAACAGTCAATATAATGCGCTTCGGCGTGACCATGGAAAGCTTATTTCACGAATATGAAGCTAAATAAAACTTGTTTTTAATACACTGATCTGGATTGGTTTAATGGCGTTTTCAAACCACTATTGACGCAACAAGTTTTACAATGCTGAAGTAGGTTTTTACATGGGACGATTTGTATCAGTCTGCTATTAATGTTATTGCAGAAAACATTTATAAGTAAAAAATACTTTTATGTATTTTGATTTTAATTTTCGGGTCAAATATTTCGATTTAAAGATAAAAACTTTATATGATATTATAGAATTGTTTAAAAAATAATAAATAATTTTATCAAGGAATTCAAACAAAGCATAATGTTATTCCTCAAGAAGCATAGTTTTATTTAGATTAATATTGTGTAGTTTGGGCTATACAATAATAAATGTGTATAATAATATTGGGTTTTTATATTATTTAAAAGGGTAACACTAACTTAGATCCAAACGAACTTAGATCCAGAACAAAAAGGCGAACTTAGATCCATAGACACGAACTTAGATCCAAATTTTCACTAACGTTCTTTTATTACTTTATATTTACCGCACAAAGCATAGTCCCTTTGTCTTCTTGAAAAATTTATTCGAAAGTAATAGTATTTTGCAGTATGCATTGTTGCACCGCGAAAGGTTAAAAATGAAGTGAGAGTTTTGCTTTAAATTTAAATTGTTGGCTTCAATTTAAAATTTTAAATTGTTTAAAAAGTATATTGCATCCTGAAACACAGCTGTACATAAACATTATGAATTCGGTTTAAAAACACATTATTAATTCCCTCATAGCACATATCACAAGTTTTAAAACAGTTCTTTAGTTTTGTTTGCAATAAACAAACACATATTTTCACTAAGATTCAAAATGCAATGTTTAAAATGTTTGAAAAACACATTTAAAATAGATTATTTACGTTGATAACATACTAAAAGAATGTAAATGAAAATTTGGATCTAAGTTCGTATCTCTGGATCTAAGTTCGTGTTTTTGTTCTGGATCTAAGTTCGTTTGGATCTAAAGACGCCAAATCTTTAAAAGATCTTTCTATTTGTTTTTAGAAGCAAATCACTACTAGGTTTATACCCTATGTTTAAATACACATAATTTAAGGTTTCCTAACGTAAAATTGCTTTTTACTTTTGCTTTTAGGTGCTACTTTTTTAATTTAATATGATTCTATGTTTTGTGTGTGTTATCAATTTAATTTTTTTGTATTTCATTATTTGAAATATTGATATTTATGTCTGTCTCATGATAATTAATTAGAAATTAAAACGTCGAATCCCTATAAACATTTTATTCGGTCAATTCCACGAATTCCGTTTCAAGAGGTATTGTATTGTATTGTATTGTATTGTATTGTATTTATTTTGTCTACGACTGGGACATACAAAGCAATAGAAACATTGCACTGATTCTAATTTCTAGTTTCTTATTGCAAAAGTGCACAACAAAAAATGCCACGGAAAGTAATGAGTTTTGTGTGGAAAACTGACTAATTGCTACATCCAATAGTGCTTTAGGACAAAATGCACACTTATGGAATAATGTAAATTGACTGTTTTTTACTATAAAATGTTTAAACAAATCTTCATTATGATTTTTTTTTATTTAAACATTCAATTTGTAAATTTAAACAAGGGAAACATTAATATCACGAGGAGACATATTTCAGAACAGTTACGCTAAAATATTCTGAATGAAGGTGTAACCATCCGGAAAATTGTTTAAAGTTAATTCTTGAACATGTAGATAAGAAAATTCTGGAAAAAAACGTTGGCTACCCATATCCGACATTATTTTTTCATTCCCTAAAAAAATAATCAATGAAATAAATCACTTTTAATAATAATAAATTACTCGATAAGAAGCTAAAGTACAGCACAATGATTATTTACAATATTCCCCAAATAAATTGATTTCATAAAATAATTAATGCTAGCGAATATTACGATATTTAAAATAAGGTGTGTGAAAAGACCTAAAAATTGCAAAGTCTCATACCCAATATATATAATAAAAAAGCAGTATACTAAATTATGATGTATTTCTTTTTGCTTCTCAATTAAAACAAATCGAGGTATCAGGTAATACGGAGAAAAATATGGTGCCACACCAAAATTTATTTCCTGTCGGTTAATAATATATTAACAAGAAAACTGCATGGTAAAAATAGATTATGTTTTTTTCAGACCGCATTTTTAAAAATAAAGCATTTTTACTAAAATTTTGATAAAACTTAGTAAAACAAATTTGAGGTAACAAAAAGCTTAAGTTTCAAAATCGTGTTAATTCTGATAACAGTTGAAGCTGATTCATACTGATGACAAAACGTCCTTTGGACAAAGTCCAAAGGACAATTTTAGAAAAGCCAAAACGTCCTTTGGACTTTTTCCTTTGAACGAAGTATGAATGCTACTTGAAATTTGTCCTTTGGATTTTGTCCAACGGACAAAATCCAAAGGGAAAAATTCAAAGGACAAAATGTATGAACACGTTGTTCTTTGGACTTTGTCCAAAGGACAAATTCCAAAGGGAAATGTCCAAAGGACGTTTTGACGCTATGTTTGTCCTTTGGACAAAATCCAAAGGACTTTTGTCCTTTGGACTTTGTCCAAAGGACCTTTTTACGTAAGTATGAACCTGCCTTTAATTAAAATTAATTAAAAAATTTAAAAAAACCGAAATTTTACAGTTTCTGGTACTTTAAAGTTGTTTCAAGAAAGTTTTATCAATTTTTGTTTTGTATTAATGTATCAAATGTCGTGTATAAAAAACATAATTCATTTATTTTTAATAATTCGTTAACTTTTAGTATTTAAATTTCGGTTTAATACAATTTTATCTTAGTGTGACCTAATACATTAATTGGTGCTATTATATTAAAAAACAACACACCACATATAAGTAGGGTATCTGACTTAATTTCGGCAAGGCCTTAATTTCGGCCACCAATTTAGGATATTAGTAAATTGGCTTATTTTTGAAACACAAAAGAACCAGCACAAAAGTAGCTGAATGATTGTTGAACAAAGTAGTTTTTATTTGTGGTATTCTCCATTATTATTAGCATTTTCATACAAAAAGAGAATTTTTTGTGCGTGTTTAACTGCATCAAATTTAGAACAAAGCACTAGATAACCTTAAAATAACTTCTATTTAAGGTTGAAAATTGTTAATTTTCATGTTTTGAAATTTTCTTCAAAATCACTTTGCAATGCGTTTAACTAAATGCGCATTTTAAGATTCCTTTAATTTCGGCCACCTAAAAATTCACATGAAAGAACCTATTAAACACGAATCGCACCATCATGTGTAGGGGTGGGGTTACATAACACATAATTTACTAGGCTGTATTAAATTATGGAAAGACCGGAAGGAATTTCTCAAAAATAATATAGAAAGACATTAAAAAACTCAGGTTATTTTCTTGGCGGAGGGATGCATTGATAAGAATTACGTAGTAAACATCTGTACGGGCTGAAGTAATCCAACTCCCAATTGGCTAAATTTAAACTATCAATAAACCGGTATAGGAATTTCTCAAGTATTATTAAAATGCAGTAAAAAACTCAGGTTATTTTCTTGGCGGAGGAATGCAGTCCGATATGAAACATCAAAAATATGCAAAGGTTTGTGTGGAATTACACCACACCTGAACTTTTTTAACGTCTTGTTTACTATTAATTATACTCGATGTATGTATTCTATTTTATTCTTAAAGTTAATAATTTTGGATTATGTTATCGTTTTTTGTGTTTTTGGCTTCTGTTTTTGTTTTTTTAAAAATTTTTAAAATTTTTAAAAATATTTAAAAATTTTTATTATTATTATTATTATTATTAATTATTATTAATTATTAATTAAAATTATTAAAATTAAAA
>JASAMX010026025.1:0-17448 GCA_030248175.1 Microlaimidae sp. YZB2_3
ATTTGTTCTTCGTTCAGTTACGTATACTCAAGCTGGTTCGGCGTTTGTCCTAAGTAGAAAATTTGTCTGAGTTCCCCATTTCCATGGTGCAATTTTTGTGAAGATCATATAAATATGGGTCACCATTATCACCATATCGCACAAACACTGTTCTTTTGTCAGCACGCAGTTCTTTGGCTTTAGCTAGCAAGAGGGACTTGATCCTTGCGCTGCTCAGTTGAAAGAGATGGCCAAACATAGAAACCCTTGAATCAGTCAGTTTTTTCGGAGCCGCCCATTGGATCCGACAAATTTATTTCTGGCAGATTGGTTTATTAGGCGGACTTTCAACAACCGTGGCTTATCAGGGAGCTTTTTTCCTATTCGGAAGCAATCCACAACAGTGGTGTTAACTTCACCATTTTCAGTGCTGTCGATTGCTTCCTTGACCAGATGACGGGCTTTATCAAAATCCTCCTGGGGTGAAGCCGACTCCTTTAGTCCAGCTACTACTGCCAATGTGGAGTGTTCTTTTTGCATCTCCATCTTTTTCATACGTTCTTCCATCCACGGCAGGAGCTCCTGGATTACTCGGGCGCAGATTCTGGCCACAGTCTCTTCGTCTATTCCATTGGAAGTGTTTCTCCCTTCTTCCAACTTTTCGACGCGAAGACGCAGCTGGTCTCGTTCATCCTCAAGCTCAGCAACCCTGGTCCGTAGCTGCTCGTTTTCCACATTATTTGAAAATTTTCGTGTGTTATGAGACATTGTTGGTTCCTTTGTGAATGGGTATATAACTTTAACGTAAGTGGGAGTTTTAACTTAGTACTTGGGTACGTAACCAATGTCAATGTCCATATAAACCGCAGTTTTTCATACCTTTTTTAAACTCAATAATTAAAGGATTTTTACATGATAATGATGATGATTACGATTGTGCAAATACCACACCTACAAGAATCTCTTGTGCTCTTATTAAATGTACAATATCGACAGTAGTGTTGTGGAAATTTTTTTTTACTTTTACTTAAACTAATAAAACTAGTGTTTTGCTTCATTTCAAATTTATTTTTATTACATTTTACTTTCAATTTTACAAAGATTACAAAATTTATAAAGAGAAGAATGTAGCAGTCGCTATTAATTTTTGATACTATCCTGGTTCCAACATGACGCGAAACTGGCCAACCGATGTGCCGGTGTCATAGAATATTTCCTTCCCCGTTACAGTTCTTCTGGGGGGAGGAAACATTTTGATCTTGCGTCTGAATATTTCCCCCACCCTCATAATATTTCCTCCCCCTTTTATTTCACGTTCACAAAATTAAACATTTTAAAGCTAAAACATAAATTTAGCAATTGAAACAAAGCTAATTAAAACATGCTTTAAGCAAATTGTGTACAACAACCTTGTTTAAATCATCGATTATGGATTTTTTTAGGTCAAAACGCAACTGATATTAAACTAATAAATCAAATTAATGATACAAAATGGTTACGGAACTATTTTTGTGCATATGTTTTTGGATTATTTTATCAATTAAAAAACTGCTTATTATATTAGTTTTTACATTTTTAAACTGACCTTTACTAATGGTTCGTCGCGCAAAATTATTATCATAAAAAATAATTCACAAACCAGTGCATGCATACACAAATCAATAAAAACGGACGTATCCCCCATTGTGGAAAAAATGGGATTAAGAAAAAAGATATCTAAGCGAATTTGCAGTATTCGAACGCATTGCCAACAAGTTGGTTGGTTTGGTTGAAGCTATTGCTAAATTAAAATTTATAGGCACTTTGCACTGAAACGCAGTTTATACATAAAGTATGCAATATACATAAGCGTCACCATAATGGATAATTACCGTACTTATCTTTTGTAGTATGCAGATCAACCGATCGAAATTTCGCGCGGTTTCAATCGGTTGATCTGCATACTACGAAAGATAAGTAGGAGTAAGGTAATTATTCATTATGGTGACGCTTATGTATATGGCATACTTCATGTATAATCTGCGTTTCAAAGGTGCCTATTACTCTTGACTGATAACATTAAAACAAACTAAGAATTAAAACCGACGTATATATTATTATATTCTGTTTCAGTATAAAGAGAACAGATTCTAAAGTAAGAGTCTTATAAAAAGCTCAATAACTTTATTACTTTTAAACAGATTTTCATATTTTAACGTTTACAAGCTTTTGTGTCTTTCCTGTCTATGTATTTACATGACAAAATAAATTTATTTATTTATTTATTTATTTATCCAAATTTGCTAAATTGCATACGGTGTATGCAAATTACATCTATGCAATTTATTTTTTATGTGAGATTCATCGATTGCCAAAGAATTTGCCAGCTTTTAAATCTTATGTTAGCTAGCAAGAAAATAATTACATGCTTGGTTAAAGATCTAATATGCAAATGCAACCTTAAAAAAATTGTTGTTAAACATAAAACATTTAAAGACTAAAGTAAGAATTATTCTAGCAAAAGCCGAAACAAAGTTTCGAAAAAAAAGCCTTATATTAAACTGAATAGTATAAAGCTACTTAAGTAAAAAAACTAAATGCCAGAAAAGACAGAAACAAGTCTATTTAAAACCTGTAAATTAATAACAAATTTTGTGAAATGTAAAAAAAAAACAAAACCCGATAAAAAAATGCGTGTAAAATCTTTATTTTGCGTTTTTTAAACACAAGTACCCCGTGTCAGCCATACGGCTGACAATAAATTTTTCCCGCATTTTTTATATTCATTTACTATTTTTCTTTTCAAAATTCAGCCCTTTTATGCCGTTCCCGTGACTCTAAGCTTTACAGTGATACCTCAGTTGGCCACTCTAATTTTAGTTGGGGAAAAGGGTGTTTCCCTCTTTTGGTGAAAATATGTTGTCCAGCATAAAGATGTCCGTGTTAATTTTTTAATAATTTCAACCACCTTATGATGCTCCCTTAACCAAAAGGTTTCCCATAATATCTTATTTATCCTAATTTTTTTCCTGTGGTTGAGGAGGAAGGTTCTTCCATCTTTGGTAAAAATATCTTGTCCAATATAAAGATGACCAAGTTATTTTTTTTTAAATTTTAACCCATTTATGACATTTTCCAGACTGTAAGCTTTGCAATGATACTTCATTTAACCCAATCCGTTTTGTGGTTGAGGAGAAGGGTCCTCCCTTTTGTTGAAAATGCGTTGTCCAACATAAAGATGTCCTTTCTTATTTAGCCCAATCGTTTTTGTGGTTAATGATAAAGGTCATTCCTCCTTTAAGTAAAAAAACGTTGTCCAGCATAAATATGTCCATGTTCATTTTTTCAAAAACATGATATTCTGGTTTCACATTGGCGAATTACTCATACCAATAACTTTGAGCCAATTTGAAGATAAATTTTTTTGGACTTTTAAAGTCCATAGGGCCCTGCTTTTGTGAAAATGTGTTGTCTAACCAAATGATGTCCATGCAATTTTTTTTAAATTTCAACATTTTATGACATTCCCCTGTCTGCAAGCTTTGCAATAATATCTCATTTAGCCCAATCCTTTTGCTGGTTGGGGAGGAAGGTCGTTCCTCTTTTTAGTGGAAAAACTGTGTCCAGCATTAAGGTGTCCATGTTGATCTTATCAAAAACAATGACATTTTGGTTTTACAATGGATAATTGCTCTTATAAGTTTGAGCCAATTCAAAGACAAAAAATTTCAACTTTTTCAAAATCCATAGGTTTCCTCTTTTTGTGAAAATGTTTGTCCAGGCTAAGAATGTCCATGCAATTTTTTTTTCTAAATTTTAACCTCCTTATGACATTCTCTGGACCGTAAGCTTTGCAATGATATCTCATTCAGCCCAATCCATTTTGTGGTTGGTGAGCAAGGTATTTCCTTCTTTAATGAAAAAACGTTGTCCAGTATAAAGATGTCCATGTTCAATTTACCAAAAATTATGATATTCTGGCTTTAAATTACCTAATTACTCTTTCCAATAAGTTTGAGCCAAAAAGTTCCAAAATCCATAGGGTCCCCCCTTTGGTGAAAACTCATTATCCAGTATAAAGATGTCCATGTAAGTTGTTTCCAAATTTCAACCCCCTTACGACATTTCCTGGGGTATAAGCTTTCTAACGATACCTCATTCACCTTAATCCGTTGGTTGGTTAGGGAGAAGTTAGGGAACACACAGACACATACACACACACACACACACACACACACACACACACACACACACACACACACACACACACACACACACACACACACACACACACACACACACACACACACACACACACACACACACACACACACACACACACACACACACACACACACACACACACACACACACACACACACACACACACACACACACACACACACACACACACACACACACACACACACACACACACACACACACACACACACATTACGTCTATTTATATATAGATTAATAAAACTTAATTCACATAAATTTCCCACAAAGTGAATTAAGCGTTAACATGTGTTAACCAGCTGTAAATACCACGGTATTAGTTAAGTCACACGTCGTCAAAACGATACAAAAAAAGTATAACGCAAGTCACGTATGCGTCACAGTCACGATGAAAAATTTTTGTCAAAATAAATAATCGCATTGGGCATTAAATTTTGTAATTTATCATTATTTTCGTATAAAGCAAAACATACCGCCATATTAACGACTTTTTAAAACCAAATATCAAGTTCTAAGTCCGAAAAAAATTGAAAAATTCAGATTTAATATAAGGCAACTTTTAATTTAACAAATACTTTGACAGCTAATTTGTTTTATGTAATAAATCGAAACATTAAAGAAAAAGTCGCCTTATATTAAATCTGAATTTTTCATTTTTTTCGGACTTAGAACTTGATATTTGGTTTTAAAAAGTCGTTAATATGGCGGTATGTTTTGCTTTATAGGCACTTTGCACTGGAACTCGGTTTATACATGAAGTACGCAATATACATAAGTGTAACTATAATGGATAATTACCGTCCCTCCTACTCATCTTTTGTAGTATGCAGATCAACGGACCGAAATTTCGCGCCTTTTTGGTCCGTTGATCTGCATACTACGAAAGATGAGTAGGAGGTACGGTAATTATCCATTATGGTGACGCTTATGTATATTGCATACTTCATGTATAAACCGAGTTCCAGTGCAAGGTGCCTATACAAAAATAAAGATAAAATACAAAATTTAATGCACAATGCGATAATTTATTTTGACAAAAATTTTTCATCGTGACTGTGACGCTTGCCTTATACTTTTTTTGTATCGTTTTGACGACGTGTGACTTAACTAATACCGTGGTATTTACAGCTGGTTAACTCATGTTAAAGCTTAATTCATTTTGTGGGAAATTTATGTGAATTAAGTTTTATTAATGGTTAAAAGATGCAAAATAAAACTTTTACACGTATTGTTTTTATTGGGTTTTGTTTTTCTGAAAATTTCACAAAATCTGTTATTAATTTACAGGTTTTAAAGAGACTTGTTTCAGTCTTTTTTGACATTTAGTTTTTAGACTTATGTAGCTTTATACTATTCCATTTAATATAAGGAATATATATATATTTTATATATATTTTTATATATTTTATATATAACTTTAAGTAAAATCCCATCTGTTGGCCATACAGCGGCTAGTTTTCGATCACGTCTTATGTACTGTTATCATCACTCAATTCGCATTCCTCCTGAAAATCATCTGTTAATGACTGCCAGCCAAGACGTGAGAAGGTCTGACAGACTTAGAAGCAATATTTATGAATATGATTTGCCAACCAAGCACTTTTTAAGAACTGATTTGTCTGCTCTAAGACAATCTATAAAACTATGGAATGGGCTTCCAGCCATTTTCTGTGAACAAACCAAAAATTCTTTTTTTAAATCTATGCGGGACATTAATTTTTTAAATACATTTTTGGAAAACAACCAATTTTATAATGTGTTATAGTTATTTGTTTTATTTGTTTGTAGTAATGAATGTTACTATTTAATAGCTGTAATTAATGATTGTGATATTTACGTTTTTAATATTTTAATTATTTTTTTTTTAAATATATTTTGTGTCTTTAGCAAAACTGAATAGGTTTTTGGCTGCTTTTCGTTACCAATTTCAGGGAGTCATGAATCCTTTTGAGGTTGGAAATGACTGAGTAGTATTAAAGATATATTCAGTTTTGCTTATTGGGTCATACACTACAGTGCGGTGTAAACTTGCTTCAGTATGTTCCTGTCTTATGACGAAATAAATAAATAATAATAATAATAATAATAATAAGGCTTTTTTTCGAAACTTTGTTTCGGCTTTTGCTAGAATTTCCACCTTTTAATGCATTGAATTCAATGTCATTTATTAAAGATATAAAACATTAAAAAAGTTACTCATTTTAAAAGAAACGTCATGGTTTATTTTAATATCTAAAATTTTAATGTAATTTTAAGCAGTATACTATACAACAATTAAGTCTGGGTAACCTCGTAAAATTGTATGGAACCGGAAAGGACCATATAAAACAGTGTGTTTTTTTCTGTTTTTTTTTCAAAGCACTATGGTAGGTATATCACGCCCTTGTAGTATTTTAAATCATTTTGAGAACGGGTTAAAAATTTTTAGTAAGACTTGAATCAATCACTTTTTGGGGAATTAGCTTTATTTGGACTTGTGTTTTATGCTTGATTTTTCTGGATTGATGGTTTACTTTTAAACAACATAACCACACCATTGTAAATGGTTTTTCCAGGTTCTATACAATTTTACGAGGTTATCCAGACCAGTTTTTCTCGCATTAAATTTTTGGAGTGACTGTAGCTTCATAGTATTCCATTTGAAACATCGTTTCGATTTTGCTAAATTTCCGTTTTTTGAAACATTGGATCCCGCAGCGCTCACACGCCACCCAAGATTAATTTCATTTTATTTTTTTAAATCATTTTTTATGTTTAATATTTTGTTCATTAGTTTTAATCCATTTTATTACAGTTACTACGGATATCCTCTGTAAAAGCCAAAACGTTTAATGGAATTAATAAAAAAAGTTATGAAAATTCTTTGTTTTAATTGCAATCCAGTGGTTATTCAATTCTGGTTTTCTAAGATTAAATTATTTTAAGTTTAAAGATACAAATTTTCAGAACGTTAAATTTTTGGTCAAACAAGCGTGAAATAATAAACTTGTATTTTCTCTTTCATTGTCAAATATATCTAACGATTACCAATTTGTGCGTTTGATTGTTTGATTATGTTTCATATGTTATTATAAAATAAACTTAACCAATATTTATTAGATTATGTAAATTAGATATTCACATATTACAAATGCAAAATACAAAAATTTAAATTCAATAGCTTAATATAAACCTAACATAAAATATAAAAACCAAAAATAAAGTTAATTTATTTATATTTTAATTAATAAAAACTTTATATGAACCAATTGCTGTTTAGGATAAAACACTAACGGTGTTAAAACACTCGTGTGTTTTTTATTAATAAAACACAATTTCCAAATATAAAAAAAATTTGATTAAATATAAAAAACTTTCATAAAACTTAAAAAAACACTGGGTTTTTAAAAATGGCGACTACTATAAATAATTAGACTAAAAATCTGCCGTGTTTTTTTATATTCAAATTTCTTTCAATTCGTATGTTAACCAAAAAATTTAAAAAAATATATTATAAACAAACGTTATAATATAAAAAATTTTATGATTTAAATAATTCAAATCTTCAAAACATTGAGCAAATAGCAGCTGAATTTCCACAATATTATGGTTTTGATAACATCTAAATGATCTTTTAGTTCTTTGTTACTTTTATCAGTGTATAATTTCTTTGTGACGTTTTATTGTATTAATTTATTGTTTGTAGTATTATTCGTACTAATATTTATATTCTAGAGTATTTAAGGTAAAATTTAATTTATTTAATTGGGGGTTGGGGGCACTGTATTAATAAACCCATAAGGTTTACTTTAACACCAAAGGGGTATGTCTATGTGTCCTTATTGCATGTTAAATTATGCCTTCACTTCTCCTGCGTTTTTGCAAATATAATAATAATAGTAAAAATAATAATAATAATAATAATAATAATAATAATAATAATAATAATAATAACCTTTTATGTTTACAAAATGTATTCATAAACAGCAAAATTTAAAAATTAGTTTTTTTATCAAAATTTTAAGGTTAATTCGCCTATATAGTTTCAAAAGGCTTGATTCGTGTAAAAAGTCACTAAACACTTAATACAATGAAGTCCTTGTGTTTCAATCAGTTCGCTTCTCATTCGATTAGCTTCATTGGGATCACTTTCTAGGCAGCATTTGCAGTTCAGTTCGGCACCGGGTCTTCGTTTATAATCTACCTGGCGTTGAAATTCTTTATTTAACCCTGAAATTCCTGATACATTTCTCAGAGTATTGCTCAATTCCCACGATTCTTGACTGCGATCAGGAGATATTTCCGAATTTACAGACCGGTAAAATACATTAGGCGACGTAGGGGACATATGTGAGTACCCATCAGCGGCTTTTAATCTGGATTCCAGGCAACTTCTTTTGATAGTATGTTTCCCCTCGTCGCTTTGGAAATGGTTTAAACCAGCGCCTCGGTCTGAGTGCACAGATTGCCCGGGAAGACGCGGTGATCTGTTTGCACTACTGCGGTGTGTAGTATATCTCTGCTGGTTTTCAGCATAAAATCGTCGGTCTTCATCAGGTGAATTGATATTTGGTGTTCCGATTTTCTCCAGTGTCGTGGCTGTTTTGCCATTGTAGGCCGAGGGGTTTTCGATTTGATGCAGAATTTTTAGCTTCCTTTCCACGTCTAATCTGGGAGACGTCGGCATGCTGCCGGAATCCTGTGATAACGAACAGGACCTGTAATTTCCAGCAGGGCTCGTAACTTCAGCACGCAACGGGGACTTAGGTCCACCGACTGAATAATCTTCTCCGTCATTCGGGTAATAAAGAGATGGTACAGCTCCAGGACTGGAATTAGCTGCAAAACTGGCACCGGAAGATCTGCCGCTTTCTGAAGTAATTTCAAATGCTCTATTCATTTGCATTTCACGACGCTTTCGCATTCTCTCGGCAAATAGTACAAATTCAGGCACTTCTGCAGCTGGCGGTTCATATCCACTTTTTATAGGGGCGTCTATAAAACGTTTTATAAATTTAGTTAAAAAATGCCCACTATTTGCCTCACAGTTATATCACAAATATATAATACTAAACATCTGCAACTTCTGTATAAAGCGCGGCACCAATATAAGCCATTGTAATGGTTTACTTTAAGAATTGTCCATTAGACCGGTGCTCATATTTCTATGGCGTATTTTCATGTTTTATTTAAGCAAATTTTCCGAAGATTGTGCGATTATAATGGAACAACTTAATTTGTAAAAAAAAAAATCATTTGGTTAGGAAAAAACGTCAGAAAGGTGCAAATTAAGCCGTAACAACATGATGGAATATACCCTACAAAATGACGGCAATTAAAAAGAAGAGAATGATATTAAAATAAATTTTTAATAAACCGCTTTGAAATAAACCTTTGAAATAAACCATTTTTAATGCATGCCATTAAAATGGCATAAACGGAGGGTTAATTGTTATGTTAAAACCCTCCCATTTAAACAGAAATTGTTCAGTGTTAATGTTCTCTACAGAGTTATAATGTTATATAATCACTTTTAACGAATTAGTGCTTATGAAAAAAGGAGATCTTTCATCCATTGGAGATTAATTTTTCCCATGCACTAATTGGCTAAAAGTGATTCTATTAGCTCCTTCCACAACCATTACCACAGAGCAAAACATATATTACGTGATCACGAATACTATATGACATTAAAATGGTCCTTAAAATCATGACGTGAATAATTTTTAGATTTTATATATATATTACATAATTTCGAGTTGGAATTAAAGTAAAATAAAGAAAATTTCTACGTAATTAATTTACAAAACACAACTGATTATTATTGTTTGTAGAAAAATATTGTACACTGGCGGAAACTGAATAAGTTATATCAATGTATTTTGGACCTTTTACTATCAGCTGAAACTAAAAACTTTTACCGTTTATTACATATTACGGTCAATATGGTGAGAACTAAAAAATAAAAAATAAACTTGTTATTACTAAATAATAGGAAAAAAACTTTTTTTGTGCTAATAAACTAAGCAGAGTTCAATGCCTCAATTATTTTAATGACCGATAGGCGTTTTGTATTTGCACTAAAATATATTACATAACAAGAAGAGAAAATCATGTGACTTCATATATTGCTCAGGTAAATTAACTGCCCTAAATAGGGTCATATGGCCGTAAGTAAGGTGTGTCTTTCTAGCTATAATTAGGGCGCGCCCTAGTTAGGGCTGTCAATGTGTCTGTGCATCATATGAAGTCACATATTTTTTTTTTATTTTTGTGATATATATTTTTAGTTAGTTTTACGCTTGCATTGATTTCTAACAAAAACAAGATTTGTGTAGATAAAACAAAGCACATCTGTACAAAACATCTATGTACATATAAAAATTTTAAAGTAATATTTTGTACCATATAAATACGGACATTCGTTTGCATTTTTCATGTTTAAAATTTTAATATTAAAACTTCAGATTAAAAATTGAAAAAAAATAATCTTTAAAAAGTAAAAAAAATGAGAACTTTTAATCTAAAATAAAAAAACCTTGATAAAACATTTTTCTTTATATTCAGACTGTTTGCATAAAAAACAACCTTAAAAAATTTTTTTTGAAATCAAAACCAATTTGTACTTTAAAAATACTTTGAAAGTACCAAGAATCAAAGCTCAACAATTTTTTTTAATCTTCTACATGTTTACATTGATTTTTTCTAGCTGTTTAAACGTAAGAAAACATGTTTTATATATGTTATCATCTTGATTTAACTCTTATGCACATTTAAAAAAAAATTAAGTCAATAATAAAACGAGGATGCTAAATGAAACAAATAAAAATTAAAAACTTAATAAACTTACTCCAATCTCGCTCATGATTTCTCATTTCATTTGTTCTATAAGCAGCGTCAGATTTAATGTTATTTTCCGCAGGGTTTTCTTCTTTTGCTGAGTATGCTCTATTGGCTCTTGCTTGCTCAAAATTTCTGGAACTTTTCTCAGCAAAAACTTTTTCAGATGGAAAATCGTCGTTTTTATAATAGAATCGTTCCTTTGATAATACAGAAGTGTCTCTTTTTTCAGCAAAGTCTTGATTATTTTGATGATTATTTTCTAACACTTCTGCATTCTGCATTGGTGCCTTTAAACGACTATCATCCAACTCTGATCTTTTATTGAAATCTTTAGCAGTTTCTCCTTGTGACCTGTACTGAGCAATATATTTTGTTTCACTTAAATTTTCATCATAGGAATTTGAATGCACTCTAAAATCAGGAGACTTATTTTCAATAAGTAACGACTGTTCCATAGACGCACTGGACCTTCTACCTTCAGAGTTTGACCAGTTAAGGGAAATCTCAGAAGAAGGCGGACGTTCAATTAGTTGATCAGATTTTTTATTAAGCAAAGGTGAATGATCAAATGAACTATCAGAGTGTTCACTCCTTGAGCCTGGTCTATACAAATTTTCTTTTAAACGATTTATTTTCTCTGAATTTACGGTAATATTGATAGGTTGTTTGTCATAATGGAGTTGATAGTCGTCTTTAGTATCGATGTCAGACTCTGCTAACACATCCTGTGTATTGTTTTGACTATGCTGTTTCAAGCACATCAAAGAGTTGTCGCTGTTAAATGCATAATGGTTATTAATATCTGTATGACATTTTGAATCAGGATTTAAAACTGAATGTTTGTCTAAAGATGTTCTGTTACTCGATTCATTCAATATCCTTTCATCACTATTTTTGTTGGTGTATAAAAGCTGTTGATTTTGGTATAAATTATGTTGAGAGTTTCTTTCTATCAGACGTTCACCAGATTGACTTCTATTTAAATCTGGTTGTGTTGATCTTACTGGGGGTGTTGGAGATCCAGATTTATTAAATGGCGGAGTAGGTGTTTTAAATGCAACGACTTCTGTTACATCTAGAGTAGGAGAAGGAGTTGTATATTTTTCAAAAGCTGACTGCTCTCGTTTGTTTGTGTTAGTTAATGGTGAAACATCGGTATTTATTTGATGCGCACTGTAATCTAGATTGTTCACAGCATTATTATTACCGCACATTTGTGGGGATGTCGTAGCTACTTGAGAACTTAAAGAACTTTGTTCTTTCCACTTGGTTCTTGGTCGTGTAGTTGGCTTGTAATCTTCAGAAAATGAGATTGGATCAATTGGGTTATTTTTAATTGTTTTAACCTCATCACTTATGGATGAATTTTTTGCCTTAATTGCAGGCAATATATTTTCACCAAACTCTCTGTTTTCTGAAATACATGTTTTTTGGCTCTTAACTTGAACGGTTTCACTCTGGTGTTTTGATAAAGACAGAAGAGAATCAGATAATTCAGAAGCATTTTTATTATCAGGTAAATGTGGTTTATATTCCGATTTATCATTTTTTGCTTGAGAATGTTTTAACGAATTTTTAATTTTCTTTAATAATGATGGAGACTTTTGCTCTGGTTTTTGTTGGTTATGCACGGTGTCAATTGCTTCTTGCCATTGTTTTACTTCAGTTACTGATGATTGAACTCCAAGTCTTAGCTTTTCAATATTTTGATCCTCCGTCGAGCTAAGCTCAGAACGTGTGAAACTTTTGTCACTATTTTGACTACCTGGTCTTTTATCAACGTCAGACGATATTTGCTTTAATGTAGAGTTTTCAATCACTAAAGGCTCTGTTTCTGTTGGCTTTAAATTACGTTGTCCTGGTTGATATTCTTCCGCAAGAAAATTATCATCCTCAAGAATACGTTTTTGGGATTCTCCATCTAAAGATGTTATAGTTCTTTGATATTTGATTCGTTTTTTATCATCTTCTTGGAGTAATGGTCCAGAATTATCATTCAAATTTTTAAACTCAAACTGGTTTTCATGTGATAATAAATAAGGTTTAGTATTTTCTAAAACTTCATTTTCTAAAATTTCGGCTTGGTTTCTGGCTGGAAATTTTTCCATATTATTAGAATTATCTACATGATTTTCGCTTTCATGCTTAATATTGTGTTGATTTGGTCTCTGTTGAAAGCTTAAATTTGTATGTATATCAATAGAATTCATTGTTTGATCTTCGTCTTTTACATCGCCGTTTTTGGAAACGGTTTGTGGTAGGTTAATTTCTTCAGTTTTTATAGTATCTAATTTCTTAAGATAATAATTTTCATAATATTCATTTTCATATTCTGCGTTTTCTGCTAAATGTTTTTCCTCATCCGATGATAATGGACATGGTTTTTCTTCTAATGCTGGTAATGGTTGTTTTCGTCTTTCCAGAGACAAAGTTGGTGATTTATTATCTTTTAAATAAGTGTTCTTAAAAACTTCCGATGGCGGTGCTCCTTTGGTGATGCTGGGGGCCACTGGAGTTTTTTTGTAATCTAAAAGTAATCTTCTGTCTGGGTGTGGAGAACGTGAAGGTGATGGTGATGGTTTTGGCAATATTTTTCGCTCTTTATGACTGTTGAATTGGTCAATATTATCATCTATTATGCCAAACTCGTTTTGGTCTTGTAGAAAATTTTTTTGGGATATATCATCTGGTTTTGGGTCTTTTGACAGCAATATTTTTTCTGCCAGCAAGTTAGGTGGAAAAGCTTCGGGTGTCAATTTCGGATCCTTTGCGTTTGAAAAAGATTGGAAATTGTTTATTTTGTCTTTTTCGTGAAGTGTTTGAGATAGATCTTTTGATGTTTTTACGGGTTGGATTGAAGGTGTTTCTGAAGTTGGAATTGGGGAAGTGGGTGAATTTAAATGAGCAACTGCATATGGAGCCACAAAGGTATCCTTTTCCTAAAATATCAAATCACATTTAACAAAAAAATAGTTTGCACAATAATAATGCGTATTTTAAAAACTATTTGTAGTTAGAATAAAAGCGGCAACTTGCATGATGCGTTATAGTATAAACTGAAATTTTAGTTGTACAATGATTTAGCTTCTGTTCAATCAAATTACAAACAATGTTTTTGTAGCTGTTTTGTTATTTTTTTTATAATTAAAAATCATTTTTATACCTTTTATAGTTACAAAAATGACACGCACACACACACACACACACACACACACACACACACACACACACACACACACACACACACACACACACACACACACACACACACACACACACACACACACACAGCTAGTGTTGTAAAAAGTATTGAATTTGGATTATTTTAAGTAAAAGTAAAAGTAATTCGAAAAATTTTAATTTAAGTAAGGTAAGAGTAAAAGTAATTTGTGATTTTTTAATTTAAGTAAAGTAAAAGTAAAAGTAATTGTCAAAATTGTATTTAAGTAAAGTAAAAGTAAAAGTAAGACCAATTTTTTTAAGTAAAAGTAAGAGTAAAAGTATAATAAAAGTAATTTTAAAACGAAGAAAAACACCGGTTATTGGAGCTCCATAGCTGCGTTCTAAAGATTTTTGCTTATTTTATGTATAAATTGTCATTTTAATAACATTTTTAGTCAAAATAAATGGTTTTAGCGTATTAGCGGCTTAAAAAATTATATTCAGCCATTCAATTTACAACAAGCTCATACGGAATCTACCCATTAAAATTACTTAAATTTTACTTAAATTAATTTAAGTATTTGCCGTGGAAAATCCGAGTAAGAGTAAAAGTAAAAGTATTTGAAATTTCAAAAGTCGAGTAAGAGTAAAAGTAAAAGTAATTGAAATTCCAAAAGTCGAGTAAAAGTAAAAGTAAAAGTAATCCAAAATCCAATACTTTTATTACTTTAAGTAAAAGTAAAAGTAACTTTTTACAACACTAACACACACACACACACACACACACACACACACACACACACACACAAACACAAACACAAACACACACACACAAACACACACATGCGCGCGCGCACGCGTGTACACTTGCCCACGCACACATCCTAGGGAATAACTACTTGCGTTGATTTGCTTATGTGTTTGTACAGTAAAACTTCTCCTTAGAAGCAAAAAATAGAATATATTTTTAAATGCAACTTAAAAAAACTTTTATTACTCTAAATAAACAATTGTAATATTATTATAGTTCAGCTTTTATGCCAATTTTTTTAACAACACTACTGCATCGTCGAAATTTGCGCACTGTTAATCTGTTAACACTAGAATAAAGAAAAAAACGTTGCAAAGTTGTACTTATTTATTTATTAAAAATTCTAAATTAATCATTAACTTACAAAAGAATAAATGTGTTTTTTTAGCGCATGGCTAAATCGGTCGTGTTTCCTTTTTACTGACGAAAATTGTCTGGTTAAGGCTAAAATTCGGTCAACCATTTTTCCATCAGGCGGTTCCACTCTGAATAAAATAGATGGAACACGACAGTCCTTAGTTGATCCGCGTACCAGCCACATCACTGGATCTGAGCTGTCAACCAAATCGTATTCAGAATTTTGAATAATTGTAGTCTAAAACAAAAGGAGAAATAAATATAGCTATATTTCGATCTTCTTTGTCTAATCACCGATTTGAATTGGAGTGAACCAGCAAAATTTTCCAGAATGGGTATAAATAATTGAATTGTTTAAACTAAAAAAATATGTTTCAAATAAGGGATACATTATATTTAAGATAAGATAAGATAAGATTTATTTTCTAGTGAGTACATACATACTATAGGTTACAAAATGGCAACCCAGTTGGGTTACACAAAAAAAACACAAAAATAAAAAAATACAAAAATAAACATAAATACATCATAAATATCACAACAGAAGTCCTGGCTAACTAGAAAAGAATGACTAAAGGCTTCAACTTTAAAGCTCTTGCTTAGTCATTTTTAGGTTAATTTATCTTTGTTTTATAAAGAATTTTTAAAAATATGTAATGATTTAGCGTCAACTTGACTCTGATTTAGGGAAATCCATTTATTTTGTACTCTGTTAAAAAAGCTATATTTTTTGCAGTTAACTCTAGAATGCTCATCTTTAATTTTTTTAATGTCCTCTGGTGTAATTTGTGCTAAGCGTGATATATTTGCTGGCTTTTAAACTGACATGGTTGTTTAGAATTTTATATGTTTCAATTAAATCAAACTTTTCTCTGCGTTTTTCTAAGGTCTCAAGATTTAATATCCTTAATCTATTCTTATATTCTGTGTCTTTTATATTGCACTTTCTGAAAACCCGTTTAGTAAAAGATCGTTGTACTTTTTCCAGAATATATATATATATATATATATATATATATATATATATATATATATATATATATATATATATATATATATATATCTTTTTTCATGTATGGATTCCACACTGCACTAGCATACTCTATTATAGGACGTACAAAACTTTTGTAAGCAGTAAGATAGTTTTTTAATGAATGAGATTTAAAACATCTAAAAATTAGATTAACAGTTTTCATAGCCTTGCTAGCTATTCTTTGACAGTGTATTGAAAACTTTAAGTCATTTCTTACATAAACTCCCAGATCTTTAATACAATTTGTTTTAGGCAACTTCTTATTGTTTAAGTAATAATCCATTTCAGTAATTTTTTTTTTGATTATTTATATTTAAAACTTCACATTTATTTACAGACAGACCAAGCTGCCAATCACTAGCCCATTTGCCAATTCTATTCAGATCATCTTGTAATTTAAGTCGATTGTTACCATTTTTATCAAAACTAAAGGCAAACCAAACGTAGCTGCAACAGTGTTTTAACGTGTTCAATAAACAACTATTTTCTTGTTTTATGTCACAAAATAAGAATTATTCCTAAACTACCATCTGAAGTTGATTTCTACTTCAAATCTTTCATTTTCTGAATTATGATTGGCTGATACGAGTGACGTCAGATTCTCGTGATTTGAGTGGTTACTTAACGGGGAGGCATTTTCAGTCCAACGAACAACTGTTGCAGCCACGTTGGGTTTACCTTTAGTATAGACTTTTGCATCATCAGCAAATAGTGTGATTTCAGAGTTATGAACACATTCTACAATATCATTGATGTAAACTTAAAAAAAGGTCCTAAAACTGAACCCTGTGGTACCGAGCTTGTTACTGGGTATGAATTTGAAACAGAGTCATTTATTACTACTTTTATTTCCAATGATTGAGGGATTAATGTACTTAATTAATAGATTTCAACTAAAATATTAACTAACAATCAACGTTGACTTTTTATCAAAATCAAAGTGGTATTAATAGTTAAAATTTTGGTCTAAGTCTTTTTATTCTCTAAAATTTAGAATCAATCTCAGATTTTGTTTAATGTATATAAAACATCTTTTAATATTGATGTAAGGATACAAAATTTT
>JASAMX010026027.1:0-19757 GCA_030248175.1 Microlaimidae sp. YZB2_3
GAAAAAAAAAAAAATAAATTATACTTTACTTTAAAAAATTAAAAAAGTGCATAATATCGTTATATCAAAATAATTTTAGGATGATTATCAACATTAGTGATGTTCCCCAGAGCTCCGGACAACGCCCGCCTTGTTTTGTAGTAACTTCATGGATATTACTGAGTAATGTCATATTTCCGTCAAATTTTTTTGTAAATTAATTTTTTTTGCGTTTAAAACAATAAAAAATAGTCTTAAAAAATGCAGGTAGAAAAATGTATTTCAAGCTTAGAAACCTTAAATGACTCATTCAAAAGGCGGGTTCCGAGTCTTCCATTAAATGGCCGGGAGCTCTTTCCGAAACATTATATTGGGGAGGGTAGGAACATCGACATTATATGCACACCATGTTTCCTCATATACCTAGGCGTGTAATTTGCACCTTTCGCTTTATTGAAATACTTGTAGAAAAAGTACCCCCTAAAATTGGAAATGTCATCTTTGACTTTATATGATATCTTATGCTTATTTATCGCTAATTTTTTCCCAATTTTGCATTTCAATGTATTTTAACTAATTTAGACGTAATTACCTTATTCATGTTCCCTTCTTTTTCTTTTCTTCTTCTTTTTCTTTTTGTCCTCTCGTTCTCCCTGTTTTGCCGTTTTGGACTCCCCCCCCCCACCCCCGCGGGAGGCCAGGCCTGCCTGCCCGGCTAAAATTACCTGTTTTTTTTCTACATTTAATTTAATTGTTTGTGTCATAGTCCCGCCACTTTTCAAAGCTCGATGGTTTACAAAAACCCCTTTTTTGAGGAATACCTGTGCCACACAGACTAAAATTCTGCCAATACTCTTTTATTTCTCTTTTCTTTTGTATTACATTAATGAACATTTTTTATTTTGGGTAATATAGCAGAATTTGCATTTCATAAACTCGTACATCATGTTCAATACAGCTTCTACCTTTCTACATTTCATGCTCCAAAGATTCAGCTATTAAAACTTTAAAAAGTTGTTTAAGGTTTAAATATATTTAAAAAGTTTGACTCTATCTGCATTTTTAGAACTATTTTTATGGTTTTGATAAGTTTTTTAAAAATTTTATTTGCGAAAAAAAAATTGTACAAAATTATTTAGTGCACTACTCTTTCCTTAGTCACTTTATTAGCTCAGAAAGAGACCGTACATCCGAGGGTACCTCCGGAGCTCCAAAAGACGTAGCTATGCTTCTTACTAGTTTAGACTTAATGTTTTTTGCCAGGGATGTGTTGTAAGATATGTTCGTTTTCGTACGGACAATGCATAAGACAGTACGTTTAAGATGTGATTTAAATATTCTGGTCATTTGAAAAATACGAATTTAGTTATGTATATATATATATATATATATATATAGTAGCTTATAAGTTATGTGTTTTGCTTATAACAATAACAACCAGAGTGGATTAATTTAGTATAATAATATAAAGTAAATCCAATCTGTTCCATGCATAAGCACGAAGATGATTGATTACTGTGAGTGACAACATAGATGCGCAGGGAAACGCGGCAGTACTCTCGCAGAGAAGTATGCATATAAGTATTAGAAAAGTATTAAGCACACCGGCTGGCGCACGATAATTGGTGTATTGTGTGTTTTTATTTTTTTTTACAATTTCCTATTATGGCTTACCTATTCAAAGAAGCGAAATAATTTTTTACATTCAGTTAATTAGCTCAGAAAGAGGTCGCAAAGCTCCCAAGGGTACCTCCGGAGCTCCAAAAAGCGTAGCTATGCTTCTTACTAGTTTAGACTTAAATGGTTTTTGCCAGGGCTGTGCTGTAAAATATGTTCGTTCGCAAAAAATGTATAACGTTTAAGATGTGATTTAAATATTCTGGTCATATTTTACTCCCACCATGTCTTTACACTGATAAAAGAAGTTGGTGGAGCTGTTTGGATCAATTCAATTAGATTTGTTATAGCACTTTCAAGCGGATTGTAGCAGTATAAAATCCATGATCATCTTATCATTATGATACCTTCTGTTGAGCGAAGTATTTCATGACTCAGATACGCAACAGTGTGATAACATTGATTTATCAAGTTAGCACCATTTGTTTGCGAAGTTAAGGATGAGTAACATCGGCCTTGTGGTGCATCGCTTTTTGCGAAATAAAAAAAACTTCATTTAAAATCGGATGCCAAGAATGCTGAATTACCAAATGCAAAACTTTGCCTCCAACTCCACCAGCGGGAGTATTTTCATCGATTTCCCATAATTCACCAATTTCCGCCGAAATATTCTCGCTGGTGGAGTTGGAGGCAAAGTTTTGCATTTGGTAATTCAGCATTCTTTGGCATCTGATTTTAAATGAAGTTTTTTTTTATTTCGCAAAAAGCAGGATAATTAGCAAGGCCAACGTAACTCAGTCCTAACTTCGCAAAACAAATAGTACTAACTGATAAATCAATGCTATCACCACACTGTTGCGTATCTGAGTCAGGACTCGATCCAAAAATCTTCAGTAAACAATAGGTCCACGGGGGTCCGGCCACTAGAACCTCGAAGAAATAAATCTCACTGAATTTATAAATCTAACAATCCGCTTGAAAGTATTATAACCAAATC
Organism: Microlaimidae sp. YZB2_3; assembly: GCA_030248175.1. Classification (NCBI taxonomy): domain Eukaryota; kingdom Metazoa; phylum Nematoda; class Chromadorea; order Desmodorida; family Microlaimidae; species Microlaimidae sp. YZB2_3. The sequence continues at coordinate 2,594 of JASAMX010026027.1, forward strand.
TAATTGAATTGAATCCAAACAGTTCTACTAAATACTTCTTCTTATAAGTGTAAAGACATGGTGGGAGTAAAATATGACCAGAATATTTAAATCACATCTTAAACGTACTGTCTTCCGCATTGTCCGTTCGAAAACGAACATATTTTACAGCACAGCCCTGGCAAAAACCATTAAGTCTAAACTAGTAAGAAGCATAGCTACGCTTTTTGGAGCTCCGGAGATACCCTCGGAGCTTCAGCCTCTTTCTGAGCTAATTAACTGAATGTAAAAAATTATTTCGCTTCTTTGACAAGGAAGCCATAATAGGAAATTGTAAAATAAAAACACACAATACACCAATTATCTGGTGCTAGCCGCGCGCCTGGACACTTTTTGAATACTTATATGCATACTTTCTTGCGAGAGTACTGCCGCGTTTCCCTGCGCATCTATGTTGTCACTCACAGTAATCTCAATCATCTTCGTGCTTATGCATGAAGTATTGGATTTACTTTATATTATTATACTAAATTAATCCTCCACTTGTTGTTATCGTTATAAGCAAAACACATAAAAGTTTTATTAAGCTATGTATATATATATATATATATATATATATACATAACTAAATTCGTATTTTTCAAATGACCAATAGATTTAAATTATATCTAAACCTAAAAGTACTCGTTGATGCATTGTCCGTACGAAAACGAACATATCTTACAACACAGCCCTGGCAAAAAACATTAAGTTCTAGAACTAGTAAGAAGCATAGCTACGTCTTTGGGAGCTCCGGAGGTACCCTTGAGTTCCGTTTTTTGAGGAGTGCTAATAAAGTGAATAATTAAAGAGTAGTGCACTAAATTGTACAATTTTTTTTCGGCAAATAAAATTTTTAAAAAACTTATCAAAACCATAAAAATAGTTCTAAAAATGCAGATAGAGTCAACTTTTAGATATATTTAAACCTTAAACAACTTTTAAAACGTTCAAAGCCGAATCTTTGGAGCATGATGTTGGAGGGTAGAAGCTTTATTGAACATGATGTACACTGTATGAGTTATGAAATGCAAATTCTGCTATAATACCAAAAATAAAATGTTCATTAATGTAGTCAGAAGAAAATAACTTAAAGTTGGTATTGGAAGAATATTGGTATCTGTGTAGACACAGCTGTTTCTAAAAAGGGTTTTTTTTCACCCATCCACTTAAAAAGTGGCTGCACTATGGCGCGAACAACTAAATTAAATGTAGAAAAAAAACAGGTATTTCTTTTGTGAATTTAGGCAAAAAAAATCTAGTCACAATTAATTTGATTTAGCCGAGGCAGGCAGGCCTGCGCCCCGCCACCCCTCCCCGGGGTTTTATTGGGGGAGGCAATTCCACGGGGCACGGGGGCAACTTTTTTGAAACGGGGGGAGGGGCCGGGGGGGGGGGCGAGCAAGGAGAAACAAAAAGAGAAAAGAAGAAAGAAAAAGAGAAAAAAAGAAGGGAAAAATGCAAAAGGAACAAAAAAGCTAAATAAAGGTAAAAATACGTCTAAACTAACTAAAAATACATTGAAATAGGATAAAAACTGCAAAAAAATTCACTATGATGGCGTCATCATAGGTAAAAAAAGGAGACATAATTTTAGTGTACTTTTTTCCTATTTTTTGGCGGGGAGATTGTTCAATAAGCGCAGGGACTTCTCCCAGACCGTGCACAGGTCTGCCTAGGTATATAAGGAAACATGTGCATATAATGCTCTATTAGTGAGTGTCCTAATTTTGCAATATAATGTTTCGTGAAGCTCTCTGCCATTTGAAGTGGAAGGAGCTTCGGAGCTCCGCCTTTTGAATGAGTCATTTAAGGCTTATTTAAGCTTGAAATACATTTTACTTCTACCTGCATTTTTAAGACTAATTTTTTATTGAATTTTAAATAAAGTTTTGAAAAAAAATTAATTTACAAAAAAATTGTGACAAAACAATCTATGACATTACTCGTAATATATTCAATGAAGTTACTACAAAAACAAGGCGGAGCTCCGGACCGGGATTTTTCGCCTTGATTTTTGTAGTAACTTCACTGAATACATATTACGAGTAAACTCATAGATTGTCAAATTTTTTTTGACGAATTTTTTTCAAAACTTATTTAAAATATCTTAAATGCAGGTAAAAAGAAATGTATTTCAAGCTTAAATAAGCCTTAACGATCATTCAAAGGTGGAAGCTTGCTTTTCACTTTAAATGGCCGGAGCTCAAACATTATATTGGAGGGTAGGTCTCACCTAATGACATTATATGCACATGTTTCCCTTATATACCTAGAAAGACCTGTGCGGTTGGAAATGCTTTTGCTTTATTTAAGACCCCCCCCCCCCCCAAAAATAGAAAAAAAGTACCCTAAATGTTTTACGCCATCTTTTTAGTTATGACGCCATGAATTTTTTTGCAGTTTTTAGGCCTAGTTTCAATGTATTTTAAGCCAGTTTAGACGTATTTTTACCTTAGCTTTTTTCATTTTTCTCTTCTTTTTCTTTTTCTTCTTCTTTTTCTTTTCCCCCGTTTCACTCCCCGTCTCAAATGCCGTTTTGGATACGGCTCACACCCTAACCCCGGGAGGGGGTGGCAGAGAGGCTGCCTGCTGAAATCAAATTGTGACTAGATTTTTTTGCCTGGGGTCAAAAATATCTTTTTTTTCGCTACATTTAATTAGTTTGCGCGCATGTATCCCGGATGGGTTAAAAAATCTCTACAGTGTGATACAGACTAAAATTCTGCCAATACCAACTTTAAGTTATTCTGACTATTTATTTTGGGTATAATGAATTTGTTTCATAACTCGTAGCATTATGTTCATAGTTTCTACCCTCTAATATTATGCTAAACAGCTATTTAAGGTTTAAATATATTTATGATCTATCTGCAATTTAGAACTATTTTATGGTTTTGATAAGTTTTTTAAAAATTTTATTTTGCGAAAAATTGTACAAAATCATTTAGTGCATGACTCTTTAATTATTCACTTTTATTAACTCAGAGAACTCCGAGGCGTTTCCGGAGCTCCAAGAGGTAGCTATGCTTCTTACTAGTTTAGACTTAACGTCAGGCTTGTAGATCGTTTTTGTATGGACAATGCATAACAGTACGTTTAAGCATGATTTAAATATTCTGGGCCCATCAACGAATTTAGTTATGTATATATATGTATATAGTAAGTTAATAAAACTTTTATGTGTTTTGCTTATAACAATAACAAATAGATGAATTTAGTATAATACACGAGACGAAAAAAAAATATATTTGTTACACGAGATTGTGCGAAAAATATATTGGTGAATTTTGATAGATTACACGAAAAAAAATAAGTATTAAATATACTGGGCGAGCGAGCGAAAAATTGGGTGTATTGTGTGAATTTATTAGGATTTTCTGATTAATGGCTTACTGATTTCAAAGTAAGCGAAAAAATATTTTTAACATTCAGTCAGCTCAGACGAAAAAATTTCCAAAAGTAGGATGCTCCGACCAGTTTAAGACTAAATTGCCAGGGGCTGTGCCGTAAATAAAGTTCGAACGAAAATGCGTAATACAGTACGTTTAAGATGTGATTTAAAACAGTCATATTTACTATGCTCTTTACACTTATAAGAGTTGGTGGAGCTGTTCGGATTAATTAGATTTGTTATAAACTTCAAGATTGTAGCAGTATACGTTTAGTGAGATCCAGGTTTAGTGGCGAAACCGCATGGAACCTGTTCACCGGAAGATTTTTGGATCGGAGTCCGCTCAGATACAAGGCAGTGTGATACATTTGATTTATCAGTTAGTACTATTGTTTGCGAAGTTAGGACTAGAATATTCGCCTTGGGTCCCTGCTTTTTGCGAAATAAAACTTCATTTAAAATCGGATGCCAAGAACGCCCCCGCCAAATGCAAAACTTTGCCTCCAACTCCACCAGTGATAATATTTCGGCGGAAATTGGTGAATTAATGGGAAATCGATGAATTATTCCCGCTGGTGGAGTTGGAGGCAAAGTTTTGCATTTGGTAATTCAGCATTCTTGGCATCCGATTTTAAATGAAGTTTTTTTTATTTCGCAAAAAGCAGGATACGCAAGGCCGATGTCACTCGAAACCTCTAACTTCGCAAACAAATAGTACTAACTGATAAATCAATGTTATCACACTGTTGCGTATCTGAGTCAGGACTCGATCCAAAAATCTTCAGTAAACAAGAGGTCCATGTACGTTTCGCCACTAGAACCTCGAAGAAATAAATCTCACTGAATTTATACTGCTACAATCCGCTTGAAAGTATTATAACAAATCTAATTGAATTGATCCAAACAGCTCCACCAACTTCTTTTATAAGTGTAAAGACATGGTGGGAGTAAAATATGACCAGAATATTTAAATCACATCTTAAACGTACTGTCTTACGCATTTTCCGTTCGAAAACGAACATATTTTACAGCACAGCCCTGGCAAAAACCATTAAGTCTAAACTAGTAAGAAGCATAGCTACGCTTTTTGGAGCTCCGGAGATACCCTCGGAGCTTCAGCCTCTTTCTGAGCTAATTAACTGAATGTAAAAAATTATTTCGCTTCTTTGAATAGGTAAGCCATAATAGGAAATTGTAAAAAAAATAAAAACACACAATACACCAATTACCGTGTGCCAGCCGGTGTGCTTATAATACTTTTCTAATACTTTTCAAATATCTATACTTCTCTGCGAGAGTACTGCCGCGTTTCCCTGCGCATCTATGTTGTCACAGTAATCAATCATCTTCGTGCTTATGCATGGAACAGATTGGATTTACTTTATATTATTATACTAAATTAATCCACTCTGGTTGTTATTGTTATAAGCAAAACACATAAAAGTTTTATTAAGCTACTATATATATAACTAAATTCGTATTTTTAAAATGACCAGAATATTTAAATCACATCTTAAACGTACTGTCTTATGCATTGTCCGTACGAAAACGAACATATCTTACAGCACAGCCCTGGCAAAAAACATTAAGTCTAAACTAGTAAGAAGCATAGCTACGTCTTTTGGAGCTCCGGAGGTACTCTCGGAGTTCCGGTCTCCTTCTGAGCTAATAAAGTGAATAATTAAAGAGTAGTGCACTAAATAATTTTGTACAATTTTTTTTCGCAAATAAAATTTTTAAAAAACTTATCAAAACCATAAAAATAGTTCTAAAAATGCAGATAGTCTCAACTTTTAAAAATATTTAAACCTTAAACAACTTTTAAACTTTTAATAGCTGAATCTTTGGAGCATGATTTTGGAGGGTAGAAGCTTTATTGAACATGATGTACGAGTTATGAAATGCAAATTCTGCTATATTACCAAAAATAAAATGTTCATTAATGTAGTCAGAAGAAAATAACTTAAAGTTGGTATTGGCAGAATTTTAGTCTGTGTGGCACAGCTGTTCCTAAAAAGGGGTTTTTTAACCCATCCACTTAAAAAGTGGCTGCACTATGGCGCGAACGACTAAATTAAATGTAGAAAAAAAACAGGTATTTCTTTTGTGAAATTCCAGGCAAAAAAATCTAGTCACAATTAATTTGATTTAGCCGAGGCAGGCAGGCCTGTGCTCTGCCACCCCTCCCGGGGTTTTATTGGGGGGGAGGCAATTCCAAAACGGGGGGGCACGGGGGGCAACTTTTTTGAAACGGGGGGGGCAATAAAACGGGGGGGGGCAAGCAGGGGAGAAAGAACAAAAAGAGAAAAAAAGAAGAAGAAAAGAGAAAAAAAGAAGGGAAAAATGAAAAAAGGGACAAAAAAGCTAAAATAAGGTAAAAATACGTCTAAACTAGCTTAAAATACATTGAAATAGCCTAAAAACTGCAAAAAAATTCACGATGATGGCGTCATCATAGGTCAAAAATGGCGTCATAATTTTAGGGTACTTTTTTCTATTTTTTGGCGGGGGGGGGGGGGCAAATTCTTCAATAAAGCGGGGGGCATTTCCAGACCGTGCACAGGTCTGCCTAGGTATATAAGGAAACATGTGCATATAATGTCGATTAGTGATGTTCCTACCCTCCAATATAATGTTTCGGAGCTCCGGCCATTTAAAGTGGAAGGAGCTTCGGAGCTCCGCCTTTTGAATGAGTCATTTAAGGCTTATTTAAGCTTGAAATACATTTTACTTTACCTGCATTTTTAAGACTATTTTTTATTGTTTTAAATAAGTTTTGAAAAAAAATTAATTTACAAAAAAATTTGACAAAACAATCTATGACATTACTCGTAATATATTCATGAAGTTACTACAAAAACAAGGCGGGGCTTCGGAGATCCGGGGGTTGCTCCGGAGCTCTGGGGAACATCACTAATGTTGATAATAATTCCTCGAGAGCCTTTTAAAATATAAACAATGTTTCGTGCAGCAATTTTTTTAATTTTTTTTTAAAGTAAAGTATAATTTATTTAAACACACAGCAAACGGAAAAAAGACAATAAAGATTAAGTCTTACATTTTTAATAAATAGACTTTTTACATTATTTAAAAATAGCAAGTGCTAAACATTTTAAATTAATGAAGTTATGAACATGAACAATAGAATTCGCTTTATGGGCAATTGAAAAAAACTTCCGTTGTTTTAGAATTAAATACAAGCTGTAAAGTACAGTCAGCGAGCGAGGGAATAGGTGGGCAGCCTACCGAATTCGGGGATGGGGGTATAACCGACCCCTGAAATAGGGAGGAGGGTGCCCTAAAATTTTTTTTGAGGGTATCCATGAAATACTCCATTAGCGTTTTTAGTACTGGGATCCCGTAAATTTTAGACTCTAAAATTTAAGACTTTAACCCTCTAAGAGGGGCAGACATGTGCACGGCCCCCCCCCCCCGGGGTTAAAACGAGGGGGGCAATACCAAAATGGGGGGGGCACGGGGGGGCAACTTTTTTGAAATGGGGGGAGGCAAGCAGGGGGGAAAGAAAAAAAAAAGAAAAAAGGGAGAAAAAAAGAAGGGAAAAGGGAAAAAAGGGACAAAAAAAAGCGGAAATAAGGTAAAAATAGGTCTAAAATGGCTTAAAATTCAATGAAATAGGCTAAAAACTGCAAAAAATTTGCGATGATGGCGTCATCATAGGTCAAAAATGGCGTCATATTTTTAGGGTACTTTTTCATTTTTTGGCGGGGGGGGGGCAATAAAACGGGGGGGGCAAATCCTCCAATAAAACGGGGGGCATTTTCAGACCGTGCACAGGTCTGGAGGGGTGTCAGGTGTATTTGAGGGAGGGAGGAGGGTTTTCGGCAGTGTGTCCTTTGCCAGTAACCGGGGTTTCGTTCAACCCTGGTTTGTTCCGTCTGGCACGCTCCTCGCCTTGCTTGTTGTCGGCAGTAATCGGGAGTTTTGGGGGGTATAAGGTATAAGTGTATAAACCCCTTGCCCATCTATGAGCATACATGGGCACGGGGAGGGTTGGGGGGGGTTAACCCCCCCCCCCAAATTCTGAGAAGGGGGGTTTAACCCCCCCACTCAGAAGTGAGGGGGGGGGAGAAAAGGTTAACCCCCCAATTTTGGAAAAATGAAGAAAAAAAATGTCTTTAAAATTACTTCTAACTGCCTCCAAACTTAAGTTTTGAGGTCAAAATGAATGTTTTAAGCAATAAAAAGCTCAAAAATGCAATAAAAAGGGCTTTTTGACCTAAAATTAGCCTTTTTTACCTATTTTTCCTTCAAAATCGAAAAACGATATGGGTAAAATGCACTCCAGAAAAAAAACGATATGGGTATTTTGCGTTTCTCGGATTTTAACCCCCCCCCCTAATTTGGGGTTTAACCCCCCCCCACTCCGGACCAACTTGCCCATGTATGTCTATGAGCATAGGTGGGCAGGGGGGTTGTTCTTACCCTCCCTATGCTCATGTATGGTGTCATTGTCATTATCACTAGGTCAATTAATTTACCCAGTCTTTCTTTAAAGTGCCTTTCTCTTGCTTTTATTTCTACTTCAATCCTCTCTTCTTTAACGGCTCATCGGTATAAAGTATTATATTTGGTCAACAATTAAATAGACAAACAAATTATTTTATATGTAATTTGTCTATTGAACCATTTTTTCCAATCACCCGAATTTGCAATTTCCTAAACGCTGAATACATTCATCCGCAATCTTTCTCCCCCTCCCCCCCCAAAAGATATCTTTTATTACAAATTCCGCAAAATAAAGTGAGTACACAGCTAGTTGCGTCGATTTCAGTCATATATCAGTATGGACCGGCAAGCCAGGGAGGGTGGTTACCCTGGCTAAATGGGCCGTTGAAAGCCAGAAGGGGGTACGACCGAAATTTCGAGGCTAGAGGGGATGGACCGTGAATCCCACCCTACTCATGTATGTTTTAGCATAAGTGGGCTGGGGGGTTGAAGGGGTTATACCAAAAAAACCCGTTTTTAGCGTTTTTAGTACTGGGACCCCCAAATTTAAGGGAGGTGTCCGGAGTACCCCCAAACTTTGGGGGGAGGGGGGGGGGGAGTGTCGGCTATAATCGGGATTTTTGGGGGTATAACCCTCCCCCAACCCTCCCCCCTGCCCACTTATGCTGAAAACATACATTAGTGGGGCTTTACGCCGTATACCCCAAAAAAATTTTTGGGACACCCCCTCAAATTTGGGGGGTCGGGTACATAAATGGGCAAGTTGGTTCGGAGTGGAGGGGGGGTTAAACCCCAAATTAGGGGGGGGGGTTAAAATCCAAGAAACGCAAAATACCCATATCGTTTTTTTTCTGGAGTGCATTTTACCCATATCGTTTTTCGATTTTGAAGAAAAAATAGGTAAAAAACGCTAATTTTAGGTCAAAAAGCCCTTTTTATAGCATTTTTAAGCTATTTATTGCTTAAAACATTCATTTTGACCTCAAAACTTAAGTTTGGGGGCAGTTAGAAGTCATTTTAAACACATTTTTTCATCATTTTTCCAAAATTGGGGGGGGGGGGTTAATTAAACTTTTTCTCCCCCCCCCACTTCTGAGTGGGGGGGGGGGGGTTAAACTCCCCTTCTCAGAATTTGGGGGGGTTAACCCCCAATCCCCCCCGTGCTCATGTATAGTCGGGTTTACCCCCCAAAATTCGAGAGGCTATGGTTTTCAGTGTATATAAATCAACCACATTCATACCATTTTCGCGGATGTAAGGGCGGCCCAAGACGTCATAACCAGTCACAAAATCAGTATACAATCAACGGGACTCTGACTCATTCTCGGTCACGGCGACACGAGTCTGACCCCATACTGCTCCATTTTCACGAGTCCCTCGTTTCCGCCGCGGCCTTCTCCAACACCGGCTTGTGGCACATGGGGCAGCTGTCCTGGACGTAGAGCCACTTGCGTAGGCAGAGGGCGTGGAAGGAGTGACCGCAGTCGGTTCGGCGGACCAAAGAGAGTCGGGCCGGGTCAGCGGCCGCGGCCGGGTCAGCCAGATCCTGGTAGCATATGCTGCACACGTCCAGGTGGGGGAGCTCCGCCTCCGTGGGGGTGGCGAGTCGGTCCAGCCGTTTTGCAGTGTGCCAGCGACGGCGGGCGCTCTTCAGCCCGTCCTTGGCTTGGAGCCAAATGTTGCAATAGGCGTGGAGGCAGATCATAAAACTGCGCAGTACGCCGCTTTGTTCGAAGATAAGGATCCAAATACCGTTCAATAGCAATAGGATGGCGAAAATGAGCTCTAAACAATCGAAAATCATTAAGAAAACAGAAATTAAAAATACATCAGGATAAACCGCTAATAAACAAACTAAATTCGGGACAAAATTTTTTTTTTGCACATCGTGAAACTGCACAAGACGCCCGCTCTGCTCGAAGATTTCGGAACCAAATACCATTCAATAGTAATTGGTATGGCGAATATGAGCTCTAAAAAATTGAAAAACTGTAAGAACTATGATTATCGTGACAAACCGCTCATGAACAACTTAAACTAGGGACAGAAAACCTTGCAGATCATTCAACTGCGTAGGACGCCGTTTTGTTTGAAAATCAGGATCCAAATCTTGTTCAAGTTCAATAGCAATAAGATGGCGAATACGAGCTCTAAAACATCAAAAATGCTAAAAAAAAAACACAGAAATAAGACAAATATATCATGATAAACCGCTCATGAACAACGTAAACTGGGGACAATAAACCTTGCAGTTCATAAAACTACGCCGGACGGTACGCCACTCCGAACAAGACCCAAATACTAGAGAAGAATGAGCTCGGATCTTATTATTTGACATGCAGATCTGCATTTAATGCATTTTTAACGTACCGTTTTTGTTTTTTATCGCATTTTACCCATATTGTTTAAGAGAAAAAATAAATAGAAAAAAAAGCGTTTTTTGTTGCAATTTCGAGCTCCTAAATGTTGAAACACCCATTTAGACCTTAAAAAATTTAGTTTAAAGAGTTTAAAAATCTATAAAAAAATTTAGGTATTAGGTAACTTTAAAAGTTAAAGCTAAAAAATAAGCAATAAAAAATCCGCAGATATGAGTTTAAAAATTTGCGAATGCATATCTCAAAAATAGTGTAAATGTACGCGGATGAGGATGTGGGATGTTCGGAACATATCTAATAACATAAGGATGGCGAATATGAGCTCTTTAACCTTTTTTTGGCCTTTTCAAAAGTCAAGAGTTTTTTTTGGAATTTGGGCTTATGTGAATTAAAGGTCTTTAATTAAACTCACGTTTAACAAGTAAAACTAGTTTTAAAATATTCTACGTGTTTGTTAGCTTTTTAAAAATATTTTAGTTTTTTTATTTAATAAAACATCGCGTTGCGATATTGCAGGTTAAAAATTTCTTAAAACCTTAGTAAAAAAAACCCATTTTTTTACAACTAAAATTTCCATCAAAGATAATTTGCATTAACACATTTTACACCAAAAACAAAAAAGCGTATTAGGGTGTATTTAAAAAACTGTACCATTACAGTGTTTTAATTACTTAAAGACAAAACACTCGCAAAATATATTATTGGCAGGAAATGAGATAAAATATTAATTAATAAAAATTCTGCGCAATGGTGACAAAAATAGAACTTTAAGCTTTATATCTTGGTATATAACTACGTGGAGAATACTTGGGAGGGCAACCTCCCGGATTTTAGGGTATACCGATACATGAACAAGGTGGGTGGGGGTAGGGTTGGGTCCATCCCCCACCTAGCCTTGAAATTTTGCCCCCCCCCCAAAGAAAAAATCCAGTGAGCCCCCACCCCCTCCCAAATTTTCGAATTTTTTACCCCTGACCCCCTTCTAGATTTTGAAATCTGACCACCCCCCTTCCCTCTCGAGAAAATTTTAAGTACTTGTTTATACTAAATTTTCTTCCAAAAACGTGAATTTTTAACACAAATTCATGTTTTTACACCTCAATACCGCCCTAGAAAGCTATGGGGGGGGGGTTCGAACCCCAAAGAATACGAAATGTCATTTACCCGGGGTAATCACCCCCTTAGCTTTTTGACCGTGTTCATCTATGGGTATACCTCAAAATTCTTTTGGAAGTATCATCATAGATGAACACGGTCAAAAAGCTAAGGGGGGGGTGTTTACCCCGGGTAAATGACATTTCAAAATCTAGGAGGGGTGTCCTAGAGGGGTTGAACCCCCCAGCTTTCTAGGTGGGGTCATAGGTGAGAAAGGAGGGGGGGCAGGGTGGGGTCCACGCCCCCCCCCCTGGCCTAGATTTTTTGGGTCCCCCCATATAAGACAATCTATGCCCCCCCCCCTCCCCCAAATGTCCGAATTTTTTACCCGTGACCCCCCTGATGATTTTGAAATCTGACCCTCCCCCCTCCCCTCTCGGGAAAATTTTAGGTACCTTTTTTATAATTTTCTTCCAAAAACGTAAATTTTCATCACATATTCATGCTTTTACACCCTTTTTATACATGAATATGGCTTTTTATTCAATAAAATGTAGTATTATCCTATAAAAAGATCAACTATTAAAGTTATTATGGTTTAAAACTGTTTTGCTTTGGACACCGGACCCCACCTGACCCCCCTCTAGATTTCAAAATTTCGCACCCCGGGTCGACTCTCCCTAAAAAGCTAGGGGGGGGGTCCGGACCCCCCCTGGGACCCCCCTCCTAGAATTCAAAATTCGATTTACCCCGGGTAACCACCCCCCCTAGCTTCCCCGACCGTGTTCACCTATGGGCGGGGTCGACCCGGGGTGGAAGATTTTAAAACCTAGAGGGGGTCAGGTGGGGTCCAATTTCCAAAATAAAATGATTTTAAACCATTAAATGTTTAATAATAGTTTTTTTATAAGATAATACTACATTTTATTGAATAAAAAGCGATATTTATGTATAAAAGAGTGTAAAAACATGAATTTGTGTTAAAAATTCACGTTTTTAGAAGAAAATTTAGTATAAAAAAGTACTTAAAATTTTTTCGAGAGGGGAGAAGGGGGGTCAGATTGCAAAATCTAGAGGTGGGTCAAGGGTAAAAAATTCGAAAATTTGGAGGGAGGGGGGGGGGGGGGCACTGGATTTTTTTCTAAGGGGGGGGGGGGGAAAATTTCGAGGCGAGGGGGGGGTGGACTTCACCCTACCCCCCTTGTTCATCTATGAATATCATTCAAAACCATTATTTTTGTGGCTTTTTTGTACTTATACTTTTAAATTTCGGTTGAGGGGGACAGTCTCAAGCTTTTATTTGAAAGTGGTATACCCCCTGCCTACCTTACGATACAAAAACACATAGAGAAAACAAAAAAAAACTTACCTAAAAATGCCCCGGTCCCTCTAACTACATAAACCATGTCGTCTAAATTGTGAAACCCGCCTTCTTTTTTAGAATCCAACATAAACAGAGCGTACACTTGAAGAGAAACGGTGACCTAAATAATTCATCATTGTATGAATTAAGTACATAAATAACATCCACTGTATTTTCAACGGCAGAACGAAATAGTTTTGGAGGGAGGGTGGAATCTCATTGCAGTAGAAACGGTACGAAAAATATAAACATAGGTGAGAAGGGGGGGAGGCAGGGTGGGGTCCACCCCCCCTAGCCTCGAAATTTTGGGCCCCCCCTAGACGAAAATCTAGGGCCCCCCCCCTCCCCCCAAATTTCCGAAATTTTTACCCCTGACCCCCTTCTAGAATTTGAAATCTGACCCCCCCCCCCTCCCCTCTCGGGAAAATTTTAGGTACCTTTTTTATACTAAATTTTCTTCCAAAAACGTGAATTTTCATCACATATTCATGCTTTTACACCCTTTTTATACATGAATATGGCTTTTTATTCAATAAAATGTAGTATTATCCTATAAAAAACAATTATTAAAGTTATTATGGTTTAAAACTGTTTTGCTTTGGACACCGGACCCCACCTGACCCCCCTCTAGATTTCAAAATTTCGCACCCCGGGTCGACCCCCCCTAAAAAGCTAGGGGGGTCCGGAACCCCCTAGGACCCCCCTCCTAGAATTCAAAATTCGATTTACCCCGGGTAACCACCCCCCTAGCTTCCCCGACCGTGCTCACCTATGAATATAAAGCTACCCCAGTTTTTCGTAGATTAGGTTTACGACGGACAGTTCATAAATTTTTTGCTCGCTATTGTTTACCTTAATTTTTATGTTATTGCTGACTTTTTTGCATGTTATAGTTCACCTTTTCGCAGGTCACTGTTTAACTATTATGTTATTGTTTAGCTTTTTACACTTATCCTTCACCATTTTGCATAAAACTGTTTCGTTTTAGGGTAAATTTCTTACCTTTACAACAACTTCTAACGCGAATAAAGCTACACTGATGAGCCAAGGATTCCAGTAAGCTTGCCGTGTCCAAATTAAATATGCAAAAAACATCGGTATCGAAAACAAAATCAGACTCACGAACCAGGCGCGAATATGAGACCCCAATTGATATCTAAAAGCGTGAAAACTAGGGTAACTGACTTAAATTTGGCCAGCCTGAATTTTGGCCAACGGCTGTTATTATTGCTACGCGCAAAGTTATGAAATGAACTGCGTATGGCTGAAATATGACATGAAGATTTATCCAGCCATACGCAATTTACTTCATATAACTTTGCGCATGGCAAAAATAACAGCCGGTGGCCGAAATTAAGTCAGTAACCCTACTAATAGTTAGTTTTTATTAAACTTTTGTTTTGCCTGTACTAGCGATGTTTCTACCGTCAAATATTATGGTTTTCTTCCAAAAAAAAGGCACAACCAGGGGAGTTATAGGGGTGGGAGCGAGAGCAACCATAGATGAAAATGAGAAGAGGGCACGTTGGGGTCCACTTTTTTAACGGTAACCCAAACAAGATAATGCATTATTCAGTATTTCAATATTTTGTTTATGCATTATGTAAATTTTGGCAATTAGGTATTTTTTTATTAAAAACGAAAAAAGAGAAGATTTTTAAAGCATTCTTTTAAATGTTGAGCATTGGTTTTCGGTTATATTATATGGACAAAATAAAGCAGAATCAAATAGTATTTTGATGAATACAAACAACGTTAACAAACAACTTTGCTAATGGATATCCAAAGACTCAATTGCAGTGATTTAGATCAGGATCAGACACCAAATCGTCGTTCCTCTGACACAAAGTGTCACAATCATTATAGAATTAACGTGACTCCGACTCATTTTGTTTTGATTATTTGTGTGTTAAGAGATTAAAAAATCTTTATTGACTCATTGTGTCATAGTAGCGACGAAATCAGTTACCCAAGCAGACTTGCACACTGCCCCCTCCAGGCATGGCCGTAGCCAGGATTTCGGAAAGGAAAGGGTCCAACCATACATGGGCAAGTTGATCCGGAGTGGGGGGGAGGGGGTTAAACCCCAAATTAGGGAGGGTTAAAATCCGAGAAACGCAAAATACCCATATCGTTTTTTTTCTGGAGTGCATTTTACCCATATAGTTTTTTGATTTTGAAGAAAAAATAGGTAAAAAACGCTAATTTTAGGCCAAAAAGCACTTTTTATTGCATTTTTGAGCTTTTTATTGCTTAAAACATTTATTTTGACCTCAAAACTTAAGTTTGGAGGCAGTTAGAAGTCATTTTAAAGACATTTTTTTCTTCATTTTTCCAAAATTGGGGGGAGGTTAACTTTTTCTCCCCCCCGCTTCTGAGTGGGAGGGGGGGGGGTTAACCCCCCAACCCCTTCCCCCGTGCCCATGTATGGGTCCGACCCTGAACAAAATTTCCGAAAGGGGGGTCCAGGGGGGTCTAAATCCTAAACGTTATAAAAGGGCTAAAAAAATTTTTATTGCCTTGTGTATTGCGGAGTGTTTATTGCCTTGTTTATGTCACATACTTCATTATTTTCCTATTATTCAATAAAAATAAAAGAAAAAATTTTTTACAAACGATTTGATACCTTAAAATTTTCGATTTCAAAAACATTAAAAACCTAAAAGTAAAAACCTAAAAACATAAAAATGAGTACATTGAATATGAATTACAGTTGAGCAATGCAAAGTGCGAGAAATGTTTTTATGATTACTTCTCCTAGCTTTTAAATTTTTAATGCCACTATATAACAATCTAAAGGGGGGTCCAGTGTGGTGGTATTAAGATTACAAAACAAAGTAACACAAATTTGGAAGTGGAGACTATATAATCGAGCGCTGAGCGGCGCGAAGTGCGAGAAAAGTTTTAAAAAACGGCCGTTCTAGACCCCTAAATTTTTATCCTTGGCGACCCAAAAGGGGGGGTCTAACCCCAAATTTTTCCCTTTGCCGACCCAAAAGGGGGGGTCAGACCCCCTAGACCCCCCTAGCTACGCCCATGCCTCCAGGTTTTATTGGGGGGACAATTTCAAAATGGGAGGGGACACGGGGGGCAACTGTTTTGAAACGGGGAGGGGGCAATAAAAAGAGGGGAGGCAAATAGGGGAGAAAGCAAAAAAAAACAACAGGAAAAAAGATAAAAAGGGACAAAAAGGCCAAATTTAAGTAAAAATAGGTCTAAAATGGCTTAAAAAGCATTGAAATAGGCTAAAAACTGCAAAAAATTGGCGATGATGGCATCATAATAGGTCAAAAATGGTGTAATAATTTTTGGGAACTTTTTCATTTTTGGGCGGGGGGAAGGCGGGGGGCAATAAAACGGGGCGGGGGGCAAATCCTCCAATAAAACGGAGGGGGCATTTTCAGACCGTGCACAGGTCTGCCCAAGTGAGCCCAAGTGATTAAAAATTTATGCAAAAACAAAACGAAATAATAATTTTATTGACGGTACCTGCCCGTACTGGATATTTTCAAAAGAACATTATTGAGCATGTGATGAACGAAATGCAGCATGGCCATGCTTAGCAGCCAGAAGTTCCGATAGATTTTCTCCAATCGCCTACCTGAAAAATCCATAATGCTACTTATTTATGACACTTCAAAACTGGTGACTACGCAGAATATTTTAATTACAAAACTAACACATATCCAAATACTAATACATATATTTTATACTATCATAGGTGAACACGGTCGGGGAAGCTGGGGGGGGGGGGGTGTTTACCCGGGGTAAATTGAATTTTGAATTCTAGGAGGGGGGTCCCAGGGGGGTCCGGACCCCCCCCCCTCGCGATTTAGGGGGGGTCGACCCTGGGTGCGAAATTTTGAAATCTAGAGGGGGGTCAGGTGGGGTCCGGTGTCCAAAGCAAAACAGTTTTAAACCATAATAACTTTAATATTGTTCTTTTTATAGGATAATACTACATTTTATTGAATAAAAAACCATATTCATGTATAAAAAGGGTGTAAAAGCATGAATATGTGATGAAAATTCACGTTTTTGGAAGAAAATTTAGTATAAAAAAGGTACCTAAAATTTTCCCGAGGGGGGGGGGGGGGTCAGATTTCAAAATCTAGAGGGGGGTCAGGAGGGGTAAAAATTCGGAAATTTGGGGGGAGGGGGGCTTCCTGGATTTTCGTCTAGGGGGGCCCCGAAATTTCGAGGCTGGGGGGTGGACCCCACCCTACCCCCCCCTTTCTCACCTATGTATACTATATACATACTAACACTAATACTAATACATGAATTCAGAAGAAGGAACAAGAGGAATTAAATCAAACGAATCCCAAAGACGTTTTTAAACAATCATTCATGAAAGTAGCCAGGGAGTGGGGTCCAGTTCTTTTGGGCGAGGCGAGGAAGGGTAAAAATTAGGAGCATATGTAACTGAACGAAGTAGAATAAGAAACA
>JASAMX010026029.1:0-12437 GCA_030248175.1 Microlaimidae sp. YZB2_3
GTTATGGTTTTATTTATGTAAAATATTTCTTAATTTTTTAAACAAAATATTTTAATTAAATATCGTTTATTGTATTTTACTTATCATGTGTTTTCAGATAAATTGGAAGTTTTAGCAAGTAAGGATTTTATTTCTGTTAGTAGGTTCACCTTTTACTTTAGTAATATGTAGGATTAAAAATTTTTTCTTATTTCTTTTTACCCACTTACTTTAAACGTTTGAACTGACCACTTCTATGGATACATCACCCATGATGAGAACAAGGACCCAATTGAGTGCTGCTGAGATCGACGCCCTTCTAGCCAAAATAACAACACTGGAGACCAAAAGAGACGCCTGGATAGCTGAGAAGCAGCAGTTGAAATGCAGGCTGAAAAAGCTGGAGGACTCTTTGCCTGGTTCTTCACCACTCTCTCAATCTTCCAATTTTCCTGGTCTAGTGGCTGATGTCTGTCAACAGGTTATTAAGCAGCTTCTGCCTGTTCTTAACAGCCTGTTTGAGGACCACATTGCAAAACTTGACGCCAAGAAAGAGCACGGTCAGTATGCAGTTATCACTGGATTGCAGGAAACAGTGAATGAGGCTGATAGTGTCAATGAACTTGTAAATAAACTGAATGGAGACACTAAGAAAGACAGCAACCTTGTTGTTGACTTTTTTTGTATGGGACAACCCAGAGGATCAAAACCCAGATTGTTAAAGGTTAAACTGGCCAGCACCGCCATCCGTAACCGCATCACCCGCTCCGGTGCTAATCTTAAGGGTGACATGAAATTCAGAGGTGTTTTTATTCGGCCATCATTGACTTTAGAACAAAGGGCCACTCAGTCTAAACCGCTAAATGATCAAAAATCCTATCGTGAAAAACATCCACTGTCAAAAATTTATATGCGTTACAATAACCTGGGAGACCCCTATCTGTATGACAGCGTCTCAAAAAGGCCATTTGTAGAGGAAAAAACTAACTGAATACTGTGACCCTCTTGCAACACAGATAAAACTAATGGTTTCAATGCAAGAAGTCTCAGGAATTCCTTCGCAGAGTTAGGCGTTTTGACCTCTGGAAATGATGCTACATACAAAAATTTTTTTTTGATTATATTTTCATAACTGAAACTTGGCTGTCAGCAGAAATAAATGATAACTTACTGGATCCTTTGTCTAACTATAATATTTTACGCTTTTTTTTTAATGATCAGATAACAGAATTAATATCATACTAAGCATAGTTTATGCATAGTTTAATTCTTCTGTTTTCATCATTTCATTGTGTTTATTTTTTTCTCTTTTTCTATTTTTTTTTTCTTTTTTTTTTATCAACAACATCAAATCTGCGACTTAATTGCCGCCAATATGAATCACAATTGTAACTAATTATCAATGAACATAGCTATCTGATATGACTTTAAAGGCTCAAAAAGAGCGCTAATTTAAGTCAGTTCCAAAACTCTTCTTGAATGCATCCAAAGAATCGACAGTTACTTGAGATGGGAGTAGATTGTTCCAAGGTGTAACAACCCTATTTGCAAAAGAAAATTTCCTTGCATTAATTCGGCACTCTTCCATTGCCAATTTAAATGGATGACCACGGGTGGGCTGCAGGTTAAACTTAAAAAAATCATTGGCTTGCAAATTGTTTAAGCAATGTATAATTTTAAAGCACTCATATAAATCAATTTTGTCTCTTCGATCCTTTAATCTTTCTAAACCTAGGTAATTCAGTCTATGTTCATAACCAACAGGTAACAACTTGCATTTATAAAACAAACGTCTAGTGAAATTTTGTTGCACTTTTTCCAAAATGTTTATATCCTTTTGTAAATAAGGGTTCCAAACTGCACTAGCATACTCCAGAATTGGTCTAACATAGGACTTATATGCTCTGAGAAAATTATTTCTAGAGTTTGAGTTGAATGTTCTAAAAATTAGTGATGTCACTCTCATAGCTTTTTTTGCTGTGATTTCACAGTGTTTAGAGAATTTCAGATCATGGGATATATAAACACCTAGGTCATGCACCAATTCTGTAGTTGCAAGTACGTTATTACCAAGCTTATATTTACAAATTAACTCTTTGCTATGATTTCGAATATGAAGAACTTCACATTTGTGATTAGATAACTGCAGTTGCCAGTCTTGTGACCAGCTGTGTATTCTATCTAAATCTTGCTGAAGTCTCAAGGTTTGAATGTGGTAATCTTTAGATGAAGATTTTACAAACAACTTTATATCATCTGCAAAGAGTCTAATTTGTGAGAACTTAACACAATCAACAATATCGTTAATATATACCAAGAACAAAAATGGACCTAAAACAGAACCCTGAGGAACTGAACTTCTTACAGGAAATGATTTGGATACTGAGTTATTAATTACAACTTTAATTTCCCGCCCAACTAAAAATTCTTTTATCCATTTTAAAAATTTACCAGAAACACCATATTTTTCTAGCTTATATAACAATTTTTGATGTGACACGGTGTCAAAGGCCTTGGCAAAATCCAAGTAAATGACATCAATTAGAAATTTGTCTTTTAGTGCTAGCGTCCACTCATTAAAAGTTTCCAACAGCTGTGTTATTGTAGAACTTTTTGCCTTAAAACCATGTTGAAACCTTGACAAAATGATATGGAAAAAGACAAGCAGTTCTTCTTTGACAAGCTGTTCCATTAGTTTACAAGAAAAAGATGTAAGTGAAATTGGACGATAATTTTCTTTTAGGCTTTTAGTGCCTTTTTTAAACAGTAAGTTTAATAAAGCTATTTTCCAATCAAGTGGTAATTCTCCAAAATCAAAAGACATCTGAAAGATTATTGCCAAAGGTTCAGCAATAACTTTAGCCAAGCGTTTTAAAAAGTAAGCTGGAAAACAGTCAGGTGTTCGGGACAATTTGTTTGGGAGCTTTTTAGGGCCTTAAATACCTTTTTTGTGGTAAATACCATGTTGTCCAACTTTCCAATGTTTGGTGGATTAAAATTTGGCAAAGTATTATCATCATCAGTAAAAACAGAAGCAAAATAATTTCCAAAAAGTTCAACTTTTTCAAAGTCTTCAGTTACAAATGTCCCATCGTCTCTTTTAATTGGTGGGATAGTTTCTTTTGTTTTGATTTTACTATTAACAAATTTATAAAAATTGTTTAAACCCCCAGAATTTAAAATTTTTGTTTCTTTATTAGTGTTAAAATCTCTAACTTTATTTTTGTATACTTTGCAAATTTTTTTGTACTCTGATCTTGATTTTTCATCAATATTACGCTTACGCCAAAGTTTTTTCTTTTGATTTTGTAGTTTTCTTATTTGTATTGGATATTGTACAATTTTTTTTTGTTTGTAAATAATTTTTTTCCAGGGACATGTCTATTGATTCCTAACAACAAAATATCCTTGAATCTCTGCCAAGCATTTTCTACTGTGCCACATTCCTCAAATAATATTTTCCAGTTGATTGTAGATAAGTATAAACTTAGCATATCATAATCTGCTTTTAAAAAATCAGGTATGTAGTTTTGAATCTTATTTTTAGGACTGTCAAATAATTTAAGATTAATTTCAGATAAAATAGTGTCATGGTCTGATTGTGAAAAACTGGGCGCAACAGTGACATTATTGAAAATTTCTCTATCGTTTGTTTTATAAATGCAAGTTGTTACCTGTTGGTTATGAACATAGACTGAATTACCTAGGTTTAGAAAGATTAAAGGATCGAAGAGACAAAATTGATTTATATGAGTGCTTTAAAATTATACATTGCTTAAACAATTTGCAAGCCAATGATTTTTTTAAGTTTAACCTGCAGCCCACCCGTGGTCATCCATTTAAATTGGCAATGGAAGACTGCCGAATTAATGCAAGGAAATTTTCTTTTGCAAATAGGGTTGTTACACCTTGGAACAATCTACTCCCATCTCAAGTAACTGTCGATTCTTTGGATGCATTCAAGAAAAGTTTTAGAACTGACTTAAATAAGCGCTCTTTTTGAGCCTTTAAAGTCATATCAGATAGCTATGTTCATTGATAATTAGTTACAATTGTGATTCATATTGGCGGCAATTAAGTCGCAGATTTGATGTTGTTGATGAAAAAAAAAGAAAAAAAAAATAGAAAAAGAGAAAAAATAAACACAATGAAATGATGAAAACAGAAGAATTAAACTATGCATAAACTATGCTTAGTATGATATTAATTCTGTTATCTGATCATTAAAAAAAAAGCGTAAAATATTATAGTTAGACAAAGGATCCAGTAAGTTATCATTTATATCTGCTGACAGCCAAGTTTCAGTTATGAAAATATAATCAAAAAAAATATTTTTGTATGTAGCATCATTTCCAGAGGTCAAAACGCCTAACTCTGCATAGGAATTCCTGAGACTTCTTGCATTGAAATATAAACCATTAGTTTTATCTGTGTTGCAAGAGGGTCGCACGAGTTCCTATGCAGTTTCAGTTTTTTTTTCTATCGAAATGGCCTTTTTGAAACGCTGTCATACAGATAGGGGTCTCCCAGGTTATTGTAACGCATATAAATTTTTGACAGTGGATGTTTTTCACGATAGGATTTTTGATCATTTAGCAGTTTAGACTGAGTGGCCCTTTGTTCTAAAGTCAATGATGGCCGAATAAAAACACCTCTGAATTTCATGTCACCCTTAAGATTAGCACCGGAGCGGGTGATGCGGTTACCGATGGCGGTGCTGGCCAGTTTAACATTTAACAATCTGGGTTTTGATCCTCTGGGTTGTCCCATACAAAAAAAAAGTCAACAACAAGCTTGTTTGTCTTTCTTAGTGTCTCCATTCAGTTTATTTACAAGTTTATTGACACTATCAGCCTCGTTCACTGTTTTCTGCAATCCAGTGATAACTGCATACTGACCGTGCTCTTTCTTGGCGTCAAGTTTTGCAATGTGGTCTTCAAACAGGCTGTTAAGAACAGGCAGGAGCTGCTTAATAACCTGTTGACAGACATCAGCCACTAGACCAGGAAAATTGGAAGATGGAGAGAGTGGTGAAGAACCAGGCAAAGAGTCCTCCATCTTTTTCAGCCTGCATTTCAACTGCTGCTTCTCAGCTATCCAGGCGTCTCGTTTGGTCTCCAGTGTTGTTATTTTGGCTAGAAGGGCGTCGATCTCAGCAGCACTCAATTGGGTCCTTGTTCTCATCATGGGTGATGTATCCATAGAAGTGGTCAGTTCAAACGTTTAAAGTAAGTGGGTAAAAAGAAATAAGAAAAAATTTTTAATCCTACATATTACTAAAGTAAAAGGTGAACCTACTAACAGAAATAAAATCCTTACTTGTTAAAACTTCCAATTTATCTGAAAACACATGATAAGTAAAATACAATAAACGATATTTAATTAAAATATTTTGTTTAAAAAATTAAGAAATATTTTACATAAATAAAAACATAACATAAAACCTGTTTCGTCTCCTCAAAAAAATAAAAAAAAAAGAAGAAAAAAAAAAAAAAAAAGAAAAGAAAAAAAAAAAAAAAAAAAAAAACACAAAAAAAAAAAGAAAAAAAAAAAAAAAAAAAACAATATATAAAAAAAAAAAAAAAAAAAAAAAAAAAAAAAAAAGAAAACAAAAGCCCACAAAAAAAAAAAAACAAAAAAAAAAAAAAAAAAAAAAGAAAAGAAAAAAAAAAAAAAAAAAAAAAAAAAGAAAAAAAAAAAAAAAAAACAAACCAAAAAAAAAAAAAAAAAAAAAATAGCATATACAGGTTTGGACTTGCCCGAGGGAAAGTTGAGACTCTTCAGTATGCTCTTTCCGTCAAGCATTTACAAGCATGCAAATATACCTGATTTTCTACCATGTCCCGTGGTCTTTTCGTAGAACCTTCCTTGTCATTTTTCTCCGTCGCATGCGTTTGAAACTGCCCGGCCGAGTCTTGACTCCGTCCGTTATCCATTTGGCTTATCTGCTAAAAAATTCTAACATTTCTATTATACAATCACCTAAAACTAATGGAAAAAATGAAATATCAATTAATACATCCACATGATAAAAGGTAAAGATATATAAAAAATTACGAAAATCAGAAAATAAAATAACATATTTTATTTACAATAACTAAAAATGAAGACACTTTCATAAAAGATGCGCAAAACACAATCTGTTATCGAACGCTGAACTGTGAAACATTTTTCTTAATATACTGTTCTAAAAATTTGCATTTTTATGTTTTTACAGAAGTAGTCATAGTTATCTCTCCGAAAATATCTTATTTAAAATCCTGTTAAAAAATGAAAAACAAACATAAAATATTAACCAAATTCATTATTAGCTATGAAATTCTATGTTATATTACATGAGTAGAACTTTGATGTGTAGAAAAAATATTTACGGGCTAAAATATTAGTAATATTTATTTTTAATTATATTTTTGTCAAAAATGCAATTTAATATAGCTATAATTACTGAATTTTTCTAAAAACTATAACTAATATAGTTTTAAATTTATTTTTAGCTACGACCGATCTTGGTATTTTATGTTTCGTGCAATTTTCAGATAAAGATATAAATTTATATGTTATGCCTAAAAGAAAATATTTCATGTCGACAAATATACGAAAAGAAACGCAGTACAGAACGTACAAAACCACAGCACGTAAAGACAAGCATAACGCATCATAAGATGCGTGAAACACGTTGAAACAAATACATGATGATACAATTAATTGAAATAAGACTATTTTAAACTCAGCTATTGATTGTACCTAAAAGAAAATATTTCATGTCGTACAAATGTACGAAAAGAAACGCAGTTCGTGCAAAAGCACGTAAAGAAAGCATGACGCATCAGAAGATGCGTAAAAACGTACTTACGTTAGAGTAAGTACATGATGGGTTAATTTGCTTAATGGGGTTAAATTTAAATAATGAAAGATCTGCGATTTGCGGTGAAGCGTTTCCGCCCTTATTTTCGAGAAGGTATTTTCCTCGAAATTTGTTTAACAACCAGAATTAGGAAAACAAGGCAAATTTAACATAGCAGTTATCAACAATATATTTACGACCAAATTATTAGAATCTCTTTTTTAGTAAAACAAGGTACACGGCCTAGG
The DNA here is from genome assembly GCA_030248175.1 of Microlaimidae sp. YZB2_3. Lineage (NCBI taxonomy): Eukaryota > Metazoa > Nematoda > Chromadorea > Desmodorida > Microlaimidae > Microlaimidae sp. YZB2_3. The sequence goes on from JASAMX010026029.1 coordinate 7,072, forward strand.
AAAATAAATCTTTTCAAATATCGTTTACTTAAAATCATCTATGTATCGGGTCCAGCCAAAATACGTTATCTGGATATTTATAGATTTTTATAACCAATTGCTAAATATTTTTTCTTTGCATTATTGAATAATAAATCAATTAATTCAAGGAGTTCACAAAGAATTTCTTCATGTGCTAAATTGGTATAAAGAGTACTAAAGTCACCACTAGTTAAATTAGTTACGTTCGAAACATCATTTAATTTATCAATTACTTGCATACTATTTTTAACTGACCAATATACTATTCCGATTTTGTCCTCTAAGGCATTACAATAGTTTCTGAAATGGTTTTCAAAAAATTGTAATATTTTACCCAATAAAATGACAAATTTTTAATACTAGCCCTGCTAGCACCAGCTATATCTCTGAATTTCGAAGGTTTTTTATGTAATTTTGGATAACTAAATAAATAAGGTAAAGTTTTATGCATATCCGGTACTTCACAATTAAAATATGATGACATTTGTATATGTCTTTTAATTATTTCGATTTCTGTTTCGTTAAGAATCGGCTTATACACTTCATTACCAATAACCTCCCAAGTATTTACTCCTTTATTCAGGCCTAGTTCATTGCATAATCTTAATGCATAAAATTTTTTGCACGTAAACACAAAATTATTTGTAGCTTTATCAGCTGGCGTAATAATAAATTTTTGAAGAAATGTTTCGCACTTCTTTTTTAACATCTCATAAGTAAAAAATTTTTTATCAGTACGCTTGTTAGAAATAATTTTTTGCCAGAAATTAATGCGATTGTTAATGATACACTCAGCTCTAATTCGAAAATCTCTAAAATCATCATTATTAATTTTGTGCGTTTTGCGGCAATGAGTTAAAATATTATTTAAGGTGGTTTCCGTCGCTTTTCTTGTTTCATTCCAATCAATTTTTTTGGGTAACCTAAATTTAGTACCTCGACTTAAAATTTTTCTTAAATTACCATCATTAATTATATCTAAATCTCCAGTTATTATATGCCTATGATCATAATCGCAAAATTTTGAAAATTGACAATCACAATTGGACTCGGCTATTCTTGTCAATTCATTTAAATCTAATTCTCGTAAAAAATGATTATAATTACAAATGACACTGCCTATGCTAGCTTCATAGGTGTAAACTATATTTATCTTTCTCCGTTGTTTCCTCCTTCGTATTATATTGCCCCTCTGTTTCAAAAAAATTGCCTTCCCCGGATAAAACTCCCGGGCGGGGGAAAGGGGCCGTCTCCACAACTCTATTAAAGTATCAACAGAAGTTTAGCGTCGTTATGAACATGCTATGGAGAATCACGATGTTTAAATTAATGTACACAAAGATCTCGAGAAGAATTGAAAACAATTTGTATAAGACCAAAAAAATGAAAAAGAAATAAGTATTTACAACCAGCTGGTTTTTTTTAAATAAATGTTTTCTGTTTAATTGTTATTTTCGTATATTATGATCTTGTTTTTTTTTATTAACCATAGTCATATACAAATTATTTTTAAATCTTTTTAAGACCTTTTTGTAAACTGAATTAACTGTCGTGATTCTCCATAACATATTTCAAAATAAAATTTTACAGGCGTTTCTCAAAAAAAAAATTAGTTTTTTTGGTTTAATGTTTTCTGAAGACTTTTGAGTTTGATGTTTGAATTAGGCAGAAGCCATGATTTAAACCCATCCATGCTAAAAGACAAATATGGAATAATGGAAAAAATTCCAGTCTTTTTACTAGAATACAGGGGTATGATAGCATAAAGAGTATATAAACTTTACAAAAAAACTCCCGAAAAACTGTTATGAATAAACATTTGAAATAAATAAATTCTCTCAGAAAAATTTAAATTTTCAAAAATATTTTTAATAGAATTTAAACAAGAGTTCATTCAAAAATCATAAAAGTAAAACATGGTAAGCAAAATTAAAGAAGTGAATTTTTAAATAAGTCACTTAATGGACATTTTGGCTAACCCTTGAATTTCAAACATACCTCATTTGAGTATATTTTACTGACATTTGATTGTATCGCTACTGGTTCTTTTCCGCCTGTGGATTGTAGATTGTTTGAATAAAATACATACAATATTATAACACATAACAGAAATCCTACGCAGAGATCTATCATTATAAAATTACTTCTTAATAAGACTCTGCTAAAACCAACCGCCGCCGAAACAAATATAAAAACACAAGAAAAAACGTGGATTTAAAATTTATCTATAGATGAATTATATCTGGCTGACGCTGAAAATTAGAATGCAGACTTGAGAGGACTAATTAAACTTGTGCGGTAATGACGTTTAAAAAAAACAAATAAGAACGCGGAATTTTTTTTTTAATTCCACCTTTTCACAAAATATACAAAAATTAACCAACTTCGATTTCACCGAAAATTGCAGCGAGTAAATGTTTAAAGTTCACATCTTTTCTGTAAACATTGCCCGGCCGATCACATATTCAACAGGAGTTGTAAACGTAGCGGCTTCAATTAAAAATATATAATATACCGAAAAATGTGCAACTCCTATATAAAAAAGTAAGTCAAAGTAGGCCATTATAATGAACCTATCTATTTAAATGGCACCCTCCATTATAATGGCATAGTAGTCATTTTAATTCGGCGAGTTAGAATGGCGAGGAAGCCATTATAATAGCCATTTATTGACTTAATTTCACTTCATATATACTTACAAGTGTAATACTGTCCGTGCTGCATGAGTTTTTACGTGTTGGTTTAATACTGTCCAACACGGTAAAACTCATGCGGCCCGGACAGTATTACATTTGTGAGTATATATAAGTAAATCAATAAATGGCTATTATAATGGCTTCCTCTCCATTTTAATTCGCTGAATTAAAATGACTACTATGTCATTATAATGGAGGGTGCCATTTAAATAAAGAGGCTCATTATAATGGCCTACTTTTACTTGCTTTTTTTATATGGGAGTTGCACATTTCGCATATTATATACTTTTGCTTCAATTGACTCTAAGGCTCGAAAAAGAGCTATTTTTTGAGTGAGTTGAAAAAATTTAAATAAATTCAATTAGGTATCTATAGCGGTTACCTGGGATGACAATAAATTATTGCATTGCAAGGTACCCCATTTGCAAAATAATTTTTCACAGATAAACTCGATTATCGTCAAAAACGAACTTTAAAAGATGACCACGGTTGGTTTGTGAATTGAAAAAAAAATTAGCTTGGAAGAATGTACAAATTTTGTATAATTTAAAACACTCATATAAATCAGTTTTATTTCTTGGGTCTTTTAATTTCTCTAATTCTTAGTAATCCAAACTTTGCTCATACCCAAGAGGTTCCGAATTTCACTATTATAAGGGTGTTTTTCTACTTGCAGTTGTAAAACTACATTTTAGTAAAATTTTGCTTCCTTTTTTTCAAAATAATTATATCTTGTTTGTGAATAATATGGTTATAAACTGCACTAGCATACTGCAAAATACCTTTGACAGAAGATTAAAACTCTTGGTTCTATTTAAAAATGATATAATTATGTATATATAAATAGACGTAATGTCTGTGTGTGTGTGTGTGTGTGTGTGTGTGTGTGTGTGTGTGTGTGTGTGTGTGTGTGTGTGTGTGTGTGTGTGTGTGTGTGTGTGTGTGTGTGTGTGTGTGTGTGTGTGTGTGTGTGTGAGAGAGAGAGAGAGAGAGAGAGAGAGAGAGAGAGAGAGAGAGAGAGAGAGAGAGAGAGAGAGAGAGAGAGAGAGAGAGAGAGAGAGTGAGAGAGAGAGAGAGAGAGAGAGAGAGAGAGAGAGAGAGAGAGAGAGAGAGAGAGAGAGAGAGAGAGAGAGAGAGCGAGGGGGTGGGGGAGGGTGGGTGTGTGTGTGTGTGAGAGAGAGAGAGAGAGAGAGAGAGAGAGAGAGAGAGAGAGAGAGAGAGAGAGGGAGAGAGAGAGAGAGAGAGAGAGCACACAGGCTCGTACGCAAGTACGAATACACGCACTGTTCCCAGAACGTTCGTCTTTTACGTTACGTCTTTCATCATCTCGTCTTAAAAAAGCTCGCCTTATAAACATCTCGTCTTCGAAAAACTCGTTTTTGGGTGCGATTTTATAAACGTGTTTTTAAAAGATGGGTTTCCCGAATTTTGAGACTAAAACTTAAAACAATGGATTAAAAATTTTTTTGTGAATTAAGCAAAAACCAAAAATCAAGCAAAATTTTACCATGATAAAATTTTATATAATGATATGTATTATTATAATGATACGAAGATATTACGCGTAATGTATTTTTTCTTGTATCGCCAGTGTCGCATTTATATAAGAAAAACAAACACAGCGAAAAATATTCCTCGTGAATATCTTCATATGTGTATACTTTCGAAAAAAATAGTGCTATGGAATATTTTCTGTAAAAATTATTTACACGAATATTAGAATAGAACCCAAAATTTTTATTTTTAATGATATTTTAATAGAATTTGTTTTTACGATGGAAACATTGCAGGAAAAGTAAAATGATTTTAGTCAAACGAAATTCTTAAGAAAGACAAACCTAAAGATCAATTAGTTTAATTTTTGCCAGAAGGTTATTATTTTTTTGTTTATGTATGATTAGATTATAAGAAAATTAAGTGTTTAAAGAATTATTACGCTGGTCAAGTTACCCGTTCCACCAAATTTTCTATCTCAAAGAGACTTACGGTTAAATGACCATCGACAAATGTCATTTTGGTTAGATGACCATCGGTTAATTTAATATTTAGACTACAATTGACCATCGATTAATTTAGTTTGATTTTTAGGTTTCCCTTGGGTTTAGGAATACTAAACCGAAGAGTCATATAGTTGGAATGTCTAATCACCCAAAGGTCATTTTACCAGAAGATCATTTTTGTTAGAAATTCAAATTTTGTTGAAGTAATTTTTGTTGTTTAAATCTCGTTAAATTACATGTAAACGGTCCGTACAAAAACCACATGGACAAATTCACCATAGGCGAAACCCCACATAAACATTACAAAATCATAATAAAATTGTGTCAATTCACCATAATTATAATGCAATGCGCAATATTTGCTCAATTTTTAACACTTAGAAATACAAATAAAATTTATTTATTATGATAAACTTTAGCTTGATTTTAGGCTTTGCTTGGGCTTAGGAAAAAAATTAAAGATTTTTTAGTGTTTTTATGATAAAAATTATGTTTTAAAATAAATTTTAGTTTGCGGACTATTTTTCAATGTCATGGTTAAATAATTAACATTGGTTTATGGTAAATTTGTTCATGAGGATTTGACACAACTTTTATGGTGATTTGGTTACCGGTGATTTTGCACCTCACCATTGTTGGTTCCCGGAAA